>CDFA01023324.1:0-13636 GCA_000826305.1 Acanthamoeba healyi | reverse complement strand
GATCTTGAAATGATGGCTGAGGCAGCACCACCCAACGGGCTGAACGACGACGCCGCCCTCGCCGAAAAATCGGAGCTGCAGATCCTCCAGGAGGAGAATGCCGTCATGCGACGCGAGATCGAGGCCCTCGTGCAGGCCAAGGAAATCGCCCGAGAGAAAGTCAGGGTAAGTTCAAACCCCCCCCCCGATTTGATTAAAATCGCGCCCGAGGGTCTCACGCGAGGCCTCCCTCAGAGCGCCATTCAAGAGCTGGTGGAGGAGAACAAACGCCTGAAAACGAAGCTCACGAGCATGGAGGTAAGCAACCCAACTTCGCCCGTCAACAATTCATTTTATTTTAAAATTAATATAAATATAATTCATTAATTAAATATTTATTGGTCTCATATTTTTGATCAGTCCAATTTGACCGAGGCATATTTTTATGTTCATGATTTATTTTTTAAAATAAATAATAAATAATAAATAATAAATAATAAATAAAAACCAAAAACTGAGCTAAGGAACGTCTTCGCCGTTTTCCTCCCTCCAAGACGCAAATGACCAGCCTCGTGTCCGAACGCAACGGCCTCATGAAGCGGCTGCAGGCAGCGAATGGCGGCGACGAGGCACGTCGCGTCGTGTAGTGTCGCATCCCGTGGCGTCTGTCGTGTCGTGAGAGTGCTCGCTGACGACGCCCCTGTCCTCGTGCTCCTGCAGGGAGATAAGGGAGAGGATGAGCAACAGCAGCAGCAGCAAGAAGCGATGAACCGCAGCAGCTCGGGAGGACGGCCCATCAGGAAGGCATCGCAGTCCAAGGCCTCCAAGTTCTTTGGCGTCGGCGCGGCAGTGGTCGAGGAGGAGGCCGGTCCGATCGAGACGCTCAAGATCGAGGAGGAGGGACTTCTCATGTGGAGGAACGAGGTTTGTGCCTTCCTGCACGCGCACACCACACACAGGCACACACGCACACGAAGCGTAATCGACTACAGCGCAGCCATGGTCGCTCACATGACGCCTTCTCTCCTCCTCAGATGGACAACACAATCGAGGTACGCGGAGGCACCCTGGAGAAGCTCATCCTGCGGCTCCTGCACGAGGCCACGCCGCGCCTCTCGCCAGAGTTCATCACCGACTTCATCCTGACCCACCGAGGCTTTGCCACGACCGACGAAGTGCTCGCCCACATCATCAAAAAGTACGCAACGCAACGCAGCCCGCTGCGGTGAGAGTGCGTGTCGGGCTATCCGCATGCCCGGTCGCTCACTGGCTTTCTCGTTCACAACCTCTCTCAGATACAACGATTGCGCTGCCGAGGCAGACAAGGAGGACAAGATCATACGACTGCGCATTTGCACCGTTTTCGAGCTGTGGGCCGAACTGCAGGGCGAAGACCTGGCGGCCGAGGAGAAGTTCCTCACCTTTATCAAAACTCGTGTGCAGACCATCGACGGGGTGCGTTGTTCTTTTTGTTGTTCGCCCGCTTCACGTGCACAGCTGCTCGTTCTGCCGCGCGTCGCTGCGTCGTGGCTGTCGCCGCTTTATGCTAACCAATGTGTGGTGTCCTTTTTAACTCCGTAGGAGCGGCTGGCGCAGGGCATCCTTCGTCGGCTGGCCCCGAGCAGTGGATCAGAGTCACCGGTGAGTCCCTCTCCGAATCGCCTTCAAGAGAGCGAGCATACGCGATCGTGTGGTTAAAGGCCAAGCAGCTCACATCGTCTTTCTTCTTTTTCTTCTTCGATGTACAGAAGCTGACGCACAGCCTGAGCGGTGAGCTGGACTCAGCTAGCAGCAGCAGCGAGGACGTCCGAAGGCCCAAGAGCATGTCGCCTCGAAGTTCGTCGTCGCCTCGTCTGACCAGAAAGCTGGCTCCCATCAAGCCGCCCAAGGCTCTCATCCCCAGGGTACGCACAGACCCCCACGCCGCGCCTGTGTTGCCTGCCTCTCTCATCAATGTTAGCTCACACCACGCACACGGCGTCCATCTGGTACAGATCAAGGACGCCGCCGATCTGACGCTTGATGACATCGAGCCGGTGGAGCTCGCGCGGCAGATGACTCTTCTCGACTACGCCCTGTTCCAAAAGATCCGGCCGTCAGAGTACAACAACGTCGCGTGGACCAAGAAGCACAAGGAGACGGCGTCGCCCAACCTGCTCCGGTTCATCAGGCGATTCAACGAGGTGTCGATATGGGTGCAAAGCACCATCCTCTCGGGCAAGAGCGCCAAGAAGCGGGCGGCACTCGTGGACAACTTCGCCAAGGCGGCCGTGGCCTTCCGCAAGCTCAACAATTTCAACGGCGTCATGCAGATCGTGTCGGCGATGGAGGGCGCCGCCGTGCACCGTCTCCAGAAGACGTTCGAGCGCGTGCGGCCCAAGTCGCGAACCAAGTACGCAGAGCTGCTTGAGCTCATGTCCTCCTCTGGGTCGTACAAGTTCTATCGAGAGGTACACGCTCCCCTCTCCTCCTTGCCACCGCACGCGAGCTTGATGCACTGCAAGAGTATCTAGGTTGGTGTGGTGATGCTCATCATCACCGCCACGATGCGTCGCTGTTGTTTGTCACCCGCAGGCGCTCACAGCGGCGTCTCCGCCCATCGTGCCGTACATGGGCATGTACCTCACCGACCTCATGACGCTCGACGAGGTGCACAAGAACACGCTCGAACCCGGCCACCCCGGTACCTCTCCTCTCCTCATCTCTCTCTCTCTCGCTCCAAGCTGTTAGCTCTCCAAGATGCCTGCGCTCGGCGTCTCACTGCCCAGTGGTGTCGTAATCATCGCAGGCTACATCAACTTCACCAAGAGGGTGCAGATCGCAGCGGTGATGAAGAAGATTTTGGAGCAGCAGGGCGCCGAGTACGCCCTCCAGCCAATCGACTGCGTTCAGGTGCGCACTCCACACTCTCGCCACGCCTCGTGCGCTCCGCTCTGTGTTGGTTGGCACACAACGACGCTCGCTCACGTTGTGGACGCGGATCCTGTGCAGGAATGGTTCGTGTCCCAGCTGGAGCAGCACGGCTCCACGTCAGAGGACGCCCTGTTCAACATGTCCCTCGTCGCCGAGCCTCGTGAGGGTTAAAGCCCACACACACACGATCCCTCACGCTCCGTGCTCTCCCACACGACCACCACTGCGCTTACCGCCGGCCCTCTGCACGGATGTCGGCAAGCGTGCCTTGGAGCGGCCCTTGTCCCTCTCAACACAAGAGTTGCGCTCACTTGCGTGAGAGGGAGCGAGAGGCCGCACGCAATGTACAACTTACCTCACTCGCCCCAACTCTGCCCTCACGAGGGGGTGCACGACGAGTGTCCTCTTCATTCGTACGGGGGCACACGAGGTGAGGGAACACATGCGCTGGTGCGTTGTCCGCTGGACGGCTCTCCGCTTCTCTTCAATCGAACAAGCCAAAGCCAAGATCCTCGTTGGCGTCATCAGCGGCAGTAGGGCTGTGCGACGTCTCAGTCGCCTCTTCGGTTGTGGTCTGCAGCTTGGGCTTCCTCTGCAACAGAGTCACCTGCACGCAATCATCTGATGAGGCGGCTGCTCACACCGCCACTCCCAAGCAGGCAGGCTGACAACGGCCACCAGCATTGAGCAATTTAGCGTGTTTGTACCTGATCATCATGATGATAGAGGGTGACGGCCATGTAGAGGGGCTGTGTGACCGGCATAGACACAAATGCGGGACCTGCGCGTGCGTGTTACATGTGAGCAGAGAGAGAGAGAGAGAGCGAGCGTAAGAGATGTGACGCTTGGTGTACCATGGTTGAGGCCATTGCGCGAGAACGACAACACGCCCGTTTCCATGTTCATGTGCACTCCTGTGGTGGTTCAGACCATGCATACGCTTTAGATAACCGTTGATAAGCGCGCATACGCGAATGTGCAGGCACACGGTACCAACGACGTCGCCTGTGACGAATGCCACGCCATAGCCCGTATTGACGCCGCCATGTGTCTTTCCATAGCCAGCGGCCGAACCGTGCGACCAACTGGTCCCGCCGATGCCCTGGAGCGTGGTACAAAGGTGCGTTCAGTTCACGACACCACGGGACACAACGTGTGCTATTGATGATGGCCCACGTACCACGTAGTTGCCTGAGGCGTCAGCGTAGTCCATCCAGTTCTCCTGCACCACGCCTGTGCACCCACCCCGCCCACCAACTGATTGAGCAACTCTCCGCGCTTGCCACATCTCTGGACACCACCAGGCCAGACCACTACACGCACCAATGAAGATCCAGTTGCTGTCGTTGCGGTCGATGCGGACGTAGACCGACGATAGATGCTCGCTGAAGGGGATATCAGCAACGACGGACGTCCTGCATCGAGTCCCACACCGCGTCTCCGTCAGCAAATCATATTGACACGCACGCACACATTGAACGATTCGATTGCGACCACTCGTTGAACGATGATCGTATGCGGCCTGGTGCGTACCAGATAGACGACGTTCCCTTGTGGGTGGCCGTGAGGTGGCAGTTGGAGAGCGTCAGGTCCCGCGACTTCTTGGCGCCGTTCCACTTGACCGCTCCTGCAACTCACACATACGATTCGATGCAGATTGTCACGACACGCGTCGATCTTCCAGGTAAGTGCCACGTGCGTGCGTACGCGAGAGCGTGCGAACTGTGCGAGTGTCACACGTACCGCTTCGAGGCCGACAGCGAAGCTCAAAATGAGGGATGGGCGACGTGAAGACGAACTTGGGGTCCGTTGTAGTCTTGGTAGCCTTCTTAGCGAAATCGAGGAAGCGACCCACTTCGCCTGCGGTAGGCGACGCTTGCTTCTGATCCTTCTGACTCTTCAGCAAGTCCTGTTCTCTCGATATATGACGACACCATCGCCGGTGAGCACGCGGGGTTGGTGCGTGTGCGCAAGCACGGAGACACAGGCAGAGACGCAGGTGTGACCCACAGGGATGACAACGAACGTACCTGATTGTACAGGCGGCGGTAAAAGTTATAGCGGTAGGCCTCGTAGAGTAGCTCGTTGGTGAGCTCGAGCTTTGCGACCAGGGGATTGCACTCGACGTCCTCCACCAGCTGCTGGCTTTGGATGAACGGAAAGCGCACGTAGGGCAGCAGCTGGTTCAGCAGAACTGCCTCGTCCTGGCCCTTCACCAATAGACTCGTTGTCAGATCCACGCCGCCACCGACTTAATCGAGCAGCGGCGCGCTGTAATGTGTACCTGTGTCTCCTTGTGGAACTTGACGTAGGCGATCACGGCGGCGAAGATCTCCTCCTCGAGAGCAGCGACTTTGTCGCTTTTGAGCAGCTCGATGAAAGTTGATAGCGGCAGCGCATTCAGCTTGCCCTGCAGGTCACCGCGTTGCATGTGTATGGAGCGAGTGTCAGCAATTGTTATGCGGACGGCCAGCCGGTCGTCAGGTTGGTTTGGGGCGTACCGTGTCGTACAGGGCGGAGAAGTTGTAGGCCAGGTGCTCGGCACACAGCTTCTCAAGCTCGTGGCACTGGTAGGTCTGCGCGAGTTGGAGCAAACGGCTGACGCCCTGGTCCTCTTCAACCTCCACCTCCATCGCGTTGTCGTCTACGACTTCCCCGTCGATGGGCTCGTCGTCCTTCTCTTTGCCCTTGACGGAATCGGCCGTGGCGCGGGTGTGCTTTTGCTGATCGCGGTGATTGAAGAGGTAGACGCCACACTCCTCCTTCAGCACGTCGACGCCGTATCGATGAGCGACGGATAGCACCTGTCGTGTCAACAGAAAAGGATTCAGATCAGAGCTCCAAAGACGAGTACGCCTACGCTTGCACTGCACTGCATTGGTGTGATAACCGCGCGTACGTTGAGCACGCGTTCGGTAGCGACAGACGCCTTGCCGGTGTACATGTACGCTAGAATGGTGTGGAAGGCCTCCTCGTCCTTTTCGCTGTCGAGTCTCAGTTCCTTGGCTCCGTCCTCTGGTGCATCAAAAGATTGCAACGCAACACCGACCCCCGCAGAAGGTTAACCAACCCTGATCGTGAGTGGTGTGAACGGAAACGGAACGCAGATGAACCTAGAGAGGCGAGGGCGGTCGCCAGCACGGAAGAGCGGCTGGCCAGCACGATCCTGTGCGCTGCACGGCGTGGCAAAGCAGCGAGGGGTCCTCGATGAATTAGACATCAAAGTGGCGCGTGAAGGGCGAAGGGCTCGGTACCAGGAATGCGCGCGCTTGGGAGAACGAGCACCACGTCGCTCAGCTCCTTGGTAGCAAACAGTTGCGAGATTGCCACCTGCCCATACACGACGACGATGTCCAATGTTGTCTGATCAGCGCACGCACTCACTCGAAAGAGCGGCGAACAACACACACCTGCATGTGCGAGCCAAATGGCGTCGGCTTGAAGATCACGGCGCACTCGCGCGCCTTCTCCTCTGCGCCAGGACTCGCATGCGTGCTCCTGCAGTTGAGAGCAAGTGTCAGCCATCTCCAGGCGCGCCGTGTGTGTGCCAGCACGCACACTACACACGACACACTGTTGCCCGTGTGGGCAGGGCCGTCACCTTATCTTCATCAGCTTGCTGACGTCGGCCGCGGTCTTGGTTCGCTGCACGAGAGACACGAGACCGGTTTGAGCTTCACCGCCGCACACACACACACACAGAGAGAGAGAGAGGAGAGAGAGCTGGCGAAGGGGTCAAAGACTTACGCAGCCATCGTCGTAGTACTGGTCCGTGGCTCGCTGGGAGTGTGGAGAGCGGGTAAGACAAGCTCAGTGTGGGGGGGGGGGCTGCCTGCATACCCGCATGGACCAGTCGTGGGTGAGGAGGTAGAAGAGCGCCGTGCAGTCATCGCTCTGGCAAATCACCTGCATGTGTTGTTTGCATTTAAATATAAAAAAATATTTAGTTAATATTAATTTATTAAATTTTTTATTTCAGAGCAAGCATGTGGATGACCAAACCTTGAAGGCGTTGATTTTCTCCTGGTGCTGTTCTGTCAGGCCTTGGGCGCTCATCTTTGATTTGCAAACCACACGCAATACCAGATGTATAATAAAATAAATAGGCAATAAATTTTCTTTCTCCCAGTCACTGAAAACGGCAAGGAAACACAATAAGAAAAATTTATTTCCTTCTGTTCCGGGTTGCACATGTGATTGTGCTGGGCAGGACAACGGTTGGTTAGTTTTGTTCCGCATGCCCAATAGGACGCAGGAGGTTACGTCATGGTAACGTGCAATTGCATAAAAGACCCGCGGCGATGTGCTTACCAACTGTTGCGCACAGCGCGTCGAACCAAAAAGCAACGACACGCACACCACACTCCAGTTCTCACATACACACTGGTCCACACCACATACACACGCCACGATGCTAAGACGCACACAGACCTATGTCGCGCTCACGCCGACCGCCAACCGAGCCCTGGGCGAGGTACCTCGATAGATCCTCTCCTCTCCTCTCCTTGACCTCCATTCGTCCTTGTTCTTGCTTGAATGGGGCAAGAACGCGTGAGACTGATCTGGTGACCTCTTCGTGTCGATCCTCCGACTCGCAGCTGGCAGCGCTTGCCGAGACGATAGCAGAGTTGGCGCAGGAGTCGTTGATGCACGGACACAGCGAGGAGCGAGCGGCGGCCATGATGGAGCAGGTCGAGGCCATGCGAGACCCGTGGCTTCACCTGCGACGACACATGGGACCCATCGCCACCACCACGCCAAGCCATACGCAGAGCCGAGGAGGAGTCAGCCACTCGCGACGTACGCTCCTCGCCCACCTGCTGTTGGCCCGTCGGGCGCTCGAACAGCTCCGTCGGCGGGGGGGGGGAGACCGATGACGAACGTGACGTGATCAAGGGGCTAACGTGTGTTGGGTGATGCTTGGTACCAATAACAGAGACACGACGAAGGCTTCGACCCAAGCGATGCGGAAGGTGCGGCAAGGACGCCAGCGCGCAGGCCGGACGAGCACAAGTCGGGCAGGTCGCTGCTGCAGGTTCAACCACGAGCGTTACGTCACCATCACCGTCGCCTTCGCCAGCGCACGTAGGCGGCTGCAACGCGTGCTCGGTCCGGGTCGTCACGAAACCTGAGTGACGCAGCCCCCGAGGGTAGACGAGAGGGGAGTTGCTCCTTGCTGGAGCGTGCTCTGTGCGAGAACCTTTTAGTGTCGATGCTGTACATAAACTAGTTAAGGTTGAAGCACTCGCTCGGGGATCGGTTTCTTGCAGTGTCCGATCCTCATCATCACCAGCACACGCAACCAACCGGGGCCTACCCTCGGGACGTGTTGCTGATGAACGCCAAAGAAAGGCTCGAGCTGTCCTGAGGGTACGCCGCTACCACGCCCGCACTGTACGAGGCGACAAGGGTGGAGAGAGAGCGCGAGGGGAAGGTGATGCTGGTGAACGACTATTCGAGCTGCGAGGGATTTTCAAAGAGATCGAAGATGATGACGACCGTGGAGATGAGACCGCACAGACTGTGTGTTTAGTGGACGGTATGTGGTTAGGCGGTGTCAGCAATGACAGGTAATTGGGCGAGGCCAGGGAAACGCACGTTCCGCCGATGACGAGGCATAGCGGCAGGGCGGCCTCTTTAGAGGTAAGGGATAGGTTGGCTGCTTTGATGTAGAGGAGTCCCGGCATGACGTAACAGCACAGCGATGTCGCGGTGGCGCCCAACAGACCAAACACCTGCACAACATACGTACGCGTGATGAGAACATGCAACGCTGCATGCAATGCTGAGCGAAGAGAGCGTGTGTGTGTAAGTGTGAGTGAGAGCGAGAGGTGCTCACCACGACAACGTTGGGCACGGCAATGGCGATGAGAAGGGCCAGAGCATCCATGATGATCGTCTCGATCACGTACCGCAGAGTGATATCAACCTATGTGTGTGTGTGAGTGACAACAGCGACATGCCCAACCGATGAGATAATTCCTGCCGACTAGCACGCGATCTTGAATGAGGCCTCTCAGAGAGGGAACGCACCTTAGCAAGCTCTTTGGAAAAGGAAGTTACCATCCAATCGATCGTGATGCGACATGGGTGAGTGTTCAAGGGAATGTAGAACACCACGGACACGGTCATGGCCAAGGCGCCTGAAAGAGGTACACACCACGCACCACACGTAAGTCACAGCTAGCATTGCCTTGCTCGTGCGCGCTGTGGTGTGTGGTTGCGTGCGTGTGCGACGTGTGTGCGCCGTGTGCGTGCGGTGGTGCGTGTGTGCCATATAAAGGCATCGTACCCAGCTGAATGGGAACGTTCTCAGGTGAGTAGTTCTCAAGGATGTTGCCGTCGGTCTTCTCGAGGAAGGCCAGATAGCCAAACAGGCCCAGAGTGCCATAGACAACAAACGCGACGATGATGTTGCCCGCGATCACTTGTGTGGCCTTGGCCAAGCTTGGAGCCTTCAGCTCCCTGACGTTCGTTAAACATGAGTCCACAGATGAGCGGAACTGCACACAGTCTTGGCAGTCGTGTAGGGCACGGGCGTGGTGGATGCGTACCGGTAGATGGAAAAGATGTTGACATGGCTGGAGAAGCCGTAGAAGATGATGGGCAGACCGACGAAGATACGCGAGCTGAAGTTGGCCGCGTGCACTTGGCTTGTGTTGAGCCCTGCAGATACGCGCGCGGCTCGCTTAGAGAAGACGTTTTGTCTCGAGGAACACTCACCGCCCCGCGCCAGGACTCAGGCCTGTGCGTACCATCCTCGGCGAAGCTTCGTGATGTTTCGGCTATGACGGCCACCAGCAGATAGGCCGTCGCCGCAAAGCCGAGCAAGGATGTGTGTCTGTGCGCACGACGACGTTAGGCACAATGTCGATCAGCATCAAACGTAAGGCGTGGTGTGTGTGAGAGAGCTGATGTACCGGAGGGAATTGATGCGCGTGAGGAGAGTGAGAGGAAAGATGATGAAGATGGTGGAGAACACCAGGAGGAACCACCGTTCGACCATGATGGTGCCGCCAGCACCGAAGAGCACCATCAGTGGTGGCAGCGTGTCGCCTATGATGACCATGTAGGCGACCGTGGAGCCCCAGGTGAAGATGATGATGGAGATGTCGACCACGACCTCTGTGGTGCGCCCAAAGACCGAATGGGCAAGTTCCTCATATGAGTTCTTGCCCGTGATGATCGAACACACCACCAGCAGATATATCGAATAGAAAGCCGCCAACCCGCACACAATCTGCACCACCACACACACGCAAGCGCAACACGCACGCGCACACGCATGACACACATACACATACACACACACACACGATGCACACCAAACGATCGTCGCCACGCGAGTGGCACTGATGAGTGCAGGGCGTCACCGTGATCACGCTAATGACAAAAAAGGATAAACGGCGCTTTGCGCACTTGAGGCGAAGCAAAGAGAGATGGGAAGAGGGTGTGCATGTGGGGTGGGGGGAGGGAGGGGGTACCATGAGGACAAAGGCGAGGACCCAGCCGCACTCCTTGAAGGCAAAGGGGAAGGCCAGGGTGCCCGCGCCGAGGGTGGCGCTCAGGAGCACAAAGATGGAGGCCCCGACGCTCCCCTCGCCAAAGTGCTCGAGCACGGCCTGCCAGCCGGCGAACACGACCCAACCGACTCGGTTGTGGGCCCAGCTGGGGTAGACCACCGCCGTATCTCCTCCTCCTCCCTTCCCACCACCACCGTCCTCTCCGCCGGTCGAGTCGCTCTTCTTCTCCAAATCATCTTCCAGGTCGCTTGGCGAAGTCGAAGATGACGGTCCGCCTCCGATGATTATCGACGTGGCGCCTGGATACGGCACCAGCAGAGACGAAGATCTCTTTCGCCCTGTGGCCGAGCCGGCTTCGGAGGAGGAGGAAGGGGCGAGGTAGTCCATCTCGATCAGATTGCCGGAAGATGAGGCCCGGGAGATGGCCGACAGGGTCTGCGCGTCGACGAGCGGGAGGGACGAGAGCGACGACGAGAAGCTGGACGAGGGCGACTTCTTGGCCGCTGCGCTGCGCTGTGGCCGCTGTGTGATCTGAGAGCTCATGTACGGCCCGGCCGCTGCACCCACAGTGCCAGTGTCGTAGTAGTACTCGTCGTGGTCGTCGTCGTGCGATGTCAGTTCGCTGCTCTCTGTCCTGCGGGTCCGGGAAGGAGCAGGCGAACGCGTCTGCTCGGCGAACGTGGCGTAGTTAGGGGGAACGGCGGCAGATCCCGAAGATTTTAGGAATGTAGGGCCCGCAGAACCGCTGCCTGTTTGGGAATTCTGGCGACGTGATTGGGGAGGGAGGAGTGGTGATGACGGTGCTGCGTTGTTGCCTCTGGCGCTGGAGGAGGGTGATGAGGAGTGCCACATCCGGTCAGGCAGAGGAGGGGAGGAACGGAGAAAGTGCTGTGTTGGGGAAGAGGAAAGCGGCGTGGAAGATGTGGAGGAAAAGGGAGAAGAAAGAGTGAAGTGCGAAGGGTGCTGTGCGGGACCAGTCACCCGTGCGCACGAGCCGGCTCCTAGATGCACCGGTCCACTCCCTCACAAGGTAGCTGTGGCGTGGGCTCAAGCCCTCCTCCGGAGCAGGGAGGGGAGCACAGCGGAGAGAACAAACAAAAGGCTGTGTGCAAAGAGAAAACATCCTGAAAATATTTTCTTGAACGAAAAATTCCTGGAATGCGCTCTGAGAAAACGACGAGGGTACTCTTCTCTCTCTTGCTGGCGCGAGAGCTGAGATGAGCGTCGACATGGCCTCCTCGTACAGGTTCCCGGCAGAGTTTGAGCCGCATGAGTGCGTGTGGCTGAGTTGGCCGCGCGACCCAAAGGAGATGTTGGAGGGCCGGCCCTTCAGCTCGGTGCAGCTGGACATGATCGAAGCGCTCCTGCCGCACGTCAAGGTGGCGGTCATCGTCAACGACCAAGACGAACAGCGCCACATTCAAGCCGCGCTCCAGCAGAGGGCCTCTTCGTCTCGAATCTCTTCTTCGAGTGACGACCAAACTAATCTCGCCGGCGTCGCATTTCATCTCGTCAAACACGACAGCCTCTGGATGCGCGATTTCGGTCCCATCTTCCTCAAATCTGAGCACCAGGGCCTGCCCCTCAAGGTGGTCGCCTTCCGCTGGAACGTGTGGGGCTACGCCGATGGCCTGCAGGCGGTCATGCCCCCGGCAGACTTTGACGAGCTCATAGACGCCGACGGCGGCGTGGCGCAGCGGGTGGCACGCGCGCTCTCGCTGGCCACGGTCGATGCCACCGACTTTGTGTCAGAGGGCGGCGATCGCGAGTTCAACGGCAAGGGCACGCTGATGGTCACCGAGGCCGTGCAGCTGCAGCGCAACCCGCACATGACCAAGGATCAGCTCACCGAGCGGTTCAAAGCCGTCTTCAACGTGCGCAAGGTGATCTGGCTGAAGCAGGGCGTGGCCGAAGACGACCAGATCTTCAACGGCCCTCTGCCCGGCGGCGTCTTCAACATGCCCTGTACCGGCGGTCACATCGACGAGGTACTGATGTCTTGACTGACCATCCAATTCGGCACACGCCTTGCTGACTACGTACGTGTGCTTGATGTCGTGGCACGTTCGCAGTACGCTCGGTTCGTAAGCCCGAGCATGATCCTTCTCGCTGAGGTACCACACAGCACCTTCTTCTGCTTGCGGTGAGACGTCTGATCTCATCACATGCAATGCACCAGGTGCGGGAGGAGGACCGTGACCATCCGATCGGTCGCATCAGCCACCAGCGCCTGGAGGAGAACTACCGCATCCTGGCCGACGAGACTGATCAGGACGGCAACCCGTTCACCATCGTCCGAATCCCGCTGCCGCCGATCGACATCGTCAAGGTCAAGCCGACGGACCGCCTCTACGCCGAGTACGGGGCCATCACCTTCCGCAACGGCCAGACCTTTGAACAGATCCTGGCCGAGCGGCGGAAGGAGGGCGGCGTCGGCGAGGACGCGCCGCTCGAGGTCGAGGCCGTGGTGCCGGCCAGCTATTGCAATTTCCTCATCTCCAACGGCGTGGTGCTGATGCCGCGCTACTACGCGCCGGGCCGATCGGACGCCATCAAGCGGACAGACGACGCCGCGCGAGACATCCTCCAGGCCGCCTTCCCCGCCCACAAGATCGTGCAGATCGACTCTGAGAACGTCAACTTTGGCGGCGGCGGCATTCACTGCATCACCCAACAGCAGCCCTTGGTCGAATAGAGAAACGTCGTGATCAGGATCACCGTCACCACTAGTGGCTACAGTGCAAGAGGGCACTCACCCTCCCCCCTCCCTTTTCTGTTCCCCAGTGCCCTTCTGGTGTTTACGCCGCTAGCAGGCCTGATTGGCTGGCCACCGGGTGGGACTGGGAGTTTTCATGTACGCTGCACGCCGATTTCTAGGAGGAGTAGGCGAGACTTTGTCACTCCGCTGCGCTGATGATAAAGAGGCCGCCCTTCCTCTGAGGTCTGCACATCAGTCAGCCCACTTGCCTCAAGCCCACGCCCAGCACACCTCCTCCTACACACAACACCAGAATGCACATTTTCCGCTCGCCAGTCACCACAGTCGCCTCGTCCGGGCATGACCGACAAGGCCGACGCATCGAGGCACATGGTGATGCGAACATTGACCGCCAGCTACAGGACAGAGCACCAGATACTGCTACGATTACCACAGTTCGCCGAGTGACGAGTCTGCAGTGGTGGCAGCAGAGGATGGAGGCCAGTCGGCGAAGGAGACGGCC
>CDFA01023322.1:11174-24397 GCA_000826305.1 Acanthamoeba healyi | reverse complement strand
CCCCCCCCCGCTGTATGGCGTACTTACCCGGTGGAACCTGGCCTGGTACTCTTGCTCTGCTGCTGTTTCCTCCATGTCGTGTCGTGGTGTGCAGATGGAATGAACCCTACCACAACGACGCTAATTAATTAATTTATATTAATATTTTAATATGGATAAACTTTTTTAATTTTTTATTTTATTTGTTTATCTTGGCGCAACCATGGAAGAAGAGGCACCACCTGCACAGCAGCAGCAGGAGGAGGAGGAGGGCGGAGGAGGAAGGCAGGGGGAGGGGGAGGGGGAGGGGGTGTCGTCGACGACGTTGTTCCCCGCCGGCATAACGTTGGGGGAGGTGAGGGAGGCGATACGCGGCGTAAAGGCGTTTGTTGAGTTCGACCGGGGTACGCGACGTCCGCCAAGGGTGCTGCCCCCTCCGCAGCTTGTGGCGCGGGGGGATGGCGGGGGGGGGGTGCTGATGGTGCTGATGGTGGGGGTGGTACTGTACCAGAGGACCACGTGGTGTTTTCGTACGTGCTGGTGACCACCGAGACCTTCCCCAACCCAGCCCTCGCTCCCGACTTGCCGTACAACGACCTCCTCCCCCTCGCCAACCTTGTGTCCTTCTTCTTTTCTCCACTGATGATGTTATATTGATGATGATGGTGATGGTGGTGGTGACGACCACGACGGCGTGTGTGGAGCAGAACGCGGCGTGCGTGGCAGGTGCGACGGGAGTGCCGCGGGCTGGTGTACGCCAAGTCGGGGGAGCTCCTTTCGCGCAGGTCACAACCACCCCGCCGTCCCTAGCGTTCGCTGTGAGAGAGACTGACATAGTGTGTGTGTGGGTGGGTGGGGCCACCTCCTCTGATCACCGGCAGGTACCACAAGTTCTTCAACGTGAACGAATCGAAGGAGGCCAATGTGGCCAACATCAACTTCGCCCGCCCTCACGTCATTCTCGAGAAACTCGACGGCTCCATGGTCTGTACGTACTGCCAGGGAGCGCGTGCATGTGTTTTCCCTTCCCAATGCTCAGGCATGAGAGTGCATTGCTCACCACATGGCTTGTGTTGGCTTGATTTTGCCCTTGGGGGTAGCGCCCTACGTGGTGGGGAATGATCGACTGCTGTTTGCCACGAAGAAGGGTCCCTCTCCGATGACCCAGGACGTCGAACTCTTCGTGGATCGGGTCAAGCAGGCGCACAACTACGAGGGCTTTTGCCGCGCCTGGATTAAGCTCGGCTACACTCCGTACCAATCAACGCTCTCTGCTTGGGCGTGGGGAAAGCGGCTTATCTGCTCACTGGGCATCCCACCAGACTGTTTGAGTGGTGCTCGCGTACGACGCCCATCATACTGGACTACCCGGACGACCAGCTGGTGTTGACCGCTCTGCGCCACAACGAGTCCGGCAGCTATCTCGGTTATACGCTCATGGCATGCCCACCATCACCTCTCTCACAGACGCTGTCTCGACTTTGCTCACAAGTCTACCTAGTGACACATGTGATCGCGTTCTGTGTGTAGGTGGCGGCGTGTAAGGAGTACGCCATTCCGGTGGTGAAAGAGTACAGCCCTGGCGCACGACTTCACAGCCCCACTGAGTTCTTGGAGGTCATCAAGAACGACCGCGGTCTTGAAGGATGCGTGCTACGGTTCATTGATCCCCCCCCCAGCCACGCCAATGTATCGCCTTCCCTCTTTCGTACCCTCACTCACCTATGGGCTATGCGAGACAGATTCGATGACGGAGACATGTTCAAGATCAAGACTCTCTGGTACCACAACCTGAACAGAGGCCTCCACATGATGACCAAGACCAAGACCAACAACGAAAAATTCATGTACTACTCCACCCTACCTCCCATTCCTTTCCACACGAACACACAACGCTCTCTCTCTTAACAATGACAGTGATGTTGACGCTCATCAGGTGGCGTACCATTCTGGACCATAAGTATGACGACATGAAGGTCTACATCTCCATCGATGAAAGGTGCAAAACAAATTGGCCTCACCATATCCCCTCTGGCGTCGGTCAGGTCTGAGGCGCTCTCCCTCCCTCTCCCCTGCAGAACGCGTATTGACCGGTTCGCCAACGATCTTCTCGCCAACTTGGAGGCGAGTGCCTCTGTAATCGAGGCGGAAGTGGCCCAATTCAAAGCCTCGCTTTCGGCGGGTGCGTGCACCCCTCTTGTAGCAGCGTGTCCCGCCCTTCCTCATCCGTTCCCACCACCACCCCAGAGGCAAGCGCCGTCGAGCGGCAGAAAGCGTTTGCGCAGTTCGTGAGCCCGCGCGACAAGCTGGCGCAGCCAGTCTTCTGGAAGGTGTGGCGAGGCGACGACGCTCGGGAGAGGTAAAGCTTCGTTGCTGCTCAGCTCAGACCCCCAAATGCCTGCTTACTAAACACTTTTTGTCATCGTGGTCATCACCGAAACACATCGCCAGCGTGCTTTCCCACGCGCTCAAGAATCTCGAACGCAGCCTCGCGGAAGTAAGCACCATCTTTGCTGGAGGAGTGCGGTTTGCGCAGTACGCCAAGGACACTGAAAATCAAGTGGCCCGACGATCCTTCTCCGACTGGCACTAGCATAGTGGCTTGTATCAAGAGGAGCGCGTGGTGGCTGGCGTGGTGACGTCGAGCGCATAAGCCGCAGCTTTGTGCTGCATAAACGCGTGGACAGCCGCGGAGGTCGAGAGCGGTGCGTCGGGGATGAGGGGAAGGGACGAGCGGTCGACCAAATAGAGGACAGAGCGGAACGGCACCCCCGAATGCTCCGATAGCGCTATCTCGCACGTGCGGCTGTTGCTCACGCCTAACCCGCGTGCATGGCGCGTCAGAAAGTGCTCTCTGATTCGAAGAAGGGAGAATAGGTCGCAGTGTAGTGTGCACTAACCTTCAGAGCAACCTGGAGGATGACCGGCAACGCGAGCACGCAGCTTTTTCAAGGCTGAACGAGGCAGCTCGGGATAGTTGAGGCCTGGCGCCACGCAAACGTTTTGACCTCCTGAGTGAGAAATCTCTGTGCAGGAAGAGAGACGCCTACTGGCCGGAAGATGAGAGATACGCACCACGGTCACCGGCCATGCCACAACAAGGCACGCCTGAGTCTAGCAGACGAGAGCCGAGGCGCGTGGCGGAAGCTTCGCCTGTGCACTGCTTGAGAACGTTGAGAAACTTCTGCTCCACTCCTGCCATCCGCTTCGAACTGCACGTCGTGTGGTAGACAACACCCCTGTCCTCTTGCGGTCTGACCTCCCGCAGATTGAATCGACAATCACCACCGCACGTAAGAAGGAGGAGAGCCCACAACAGCCAAAGGAAGGATACGTACGGATTCCATCGAAGGCGGGAGAGAAGAAAGTCGTGAGTGAACTCCACGGGCTCATAGATACACAGCTTCTGGGCTCCGGATTCCATCGACGCTACTACAGCGAGGTGAGGTTGTGAGAGAAGCACGAGAAGACGGACAAAAGAAGAGCAGCGCAAGGGGAGAGGACAAGAGGAGGGACGCACTGTTTGGTGTGGGTTTGTGGGACTTGGCGTGTAGGGCACACGGGCTCATGTCGAAGAGGACGGGGATACGGCCGCGATCTGACGCATGCCAGAGGGCGGCATGCAGCTCGTCTGCCTTTTGGCGTGCCTGCTGCGGAAAGCCCCGGCTCTCGAATGCCATCCCGCAACACAGCCCCGCCAAACCCTCTGGCACTGCGCAGTGACGTGTTTAGTGCGTGCAGCTCGCGAACCTCAGGTACCAGGAGAGGAGGTACTTGTGACGTCATAGTTGGCCTTGCCCAGTACGGAGAGAGTCACGTCCGTTAGCGTTCTTCCCTCACCCTCCTCGCTGGTCGATACGCCCATCACACGATTGGCACAGCTCGGGAAGTAAACCACTGCACGCAATACGGAGAGGCAGGCATTCGTCAGCGCACTGCGTTGGTGGACGCAAAAGAGGGAGAGTTGGCGATGAATACCCCGTGCTCTGTCCGCATCAACGTGAGTTGTTTCCACTAGTGAATGAGGCGATGTTGGCCACGAGGCGGAACTACGGCTTGCAGACGGCGTGGAGACATGGCCGCTGCGAGGCAAATGGCGATTCCACTGAGGACTGGCTGGGAGGACCATGTGGAGGGCGTTTGAGATGGCCAGCATTGCTCGCTCGCCCAGCAGTCGATGTCCCACATGCGCCGCCATCAATGCCGCTCGTCCAGCTCCACTTGCCTTTGCCACAAGCAACAACAAGAGAGTTAGAATACACGGCCATCCAGAGCGGACAGGGCACATACCACAGCAAAATGATCAGCAACCGTCTGGGCGACTGTCTGTGCCCAGGGAGATCGCTCCGTGGCTCGTAAGGTCTTGATGAGCTGGCCCGTGTTGACTGTCGATGGATGGATGGATGAAAGCGCATCGCCCACGCGTAATTGTGAGTTATAAGAGTGGCATTAACAGGAAGGGTTTGCCACAACTTGCAAACTGATTTGCTCAAACAGCATTGATGGTTGCGGAGCGCCAAACATGGCGGGCAGCACGTACTATTGACGGGACATGCGGTCGAGCACAGGCCGTCTGCTGCACAGGTGGCGTTGCCAGCGTATTCGAACTGACGCTCAAGTTCGGTCAGCCGCTGTGGGTCGCTCTTGGAGCGTCGCAGCTGCTGGATCTCTGCACAGCGGGGGAGTTCGGTTAACAGAAAACGAGGCAGGTGGGGTTGAGGGGGTGCGGCACCTCGCCAGACCACGATGCGTTGGCGAGGCGATAGGGTGAGCTCCCTCGAAGGGCAGTTCTTCTCACAGAAGCCACATTCGATGCACTGGTCCACCAGCGAATGTGCTGCAAACGCCAAATCCGATCCATCCAAACGGAGTTAGTGACTGGCGCAGGCCAAGCGTCACCACCACACCTACAACTCTTGAGAGCGAAGAAAGGTACCAGCAGGCATAGGCTTGAGGTTCTTCACGTGAATGTGTGGATCGTCGTTCAGCAACACTCCTGCTCCACTCAGTGCCCACCACAGGCCTCTCATATGAGGAAGCAGTGGCTTTGGAGAACGTGACGAAGGTGGGGAAGGGGCATACCGGGGTTGAGGAGGTTACGGGGATCGAAAGCCCTTTTGATGTCCTTCATGAGGGCATGCCCATCTTTGCCCCACTCCATCTCCACAAAAGGCGCCACATTGCGGCCAGTTCCGTGCTCGGCCTTTAAGCTGCAGGCCAACCAATCCCCAAGTCAGGCCAGACACAACGTAACCGTCGTTGCCCCATCACGGCGTTAGCAACTCATCCCTCTGTGTGCCAGAAAAAGAGCAGAGGCAAAGGTGGTAGTGGTGGGGGGAGCAAGTTACCTGCCCCCGTACTTTACGGCAACGATGCTGCACAGTTCGTCCATCATCGCTCCATATCGATCCTGCTCTGCCTTGCTGTCAAATCCCTGGGCGAACAGCAGGTGGAGGTTACCTGCGCGAGAGGCGCGCACCCCAATACGATTAATGTTGTTGCTAATTCAATCTCTCGTCTCGACCAGACGCACGACCAATGATAGAAAGAGACGAAGGCAAGAGCGTGCCATCTAGTGCGTGTCCAAAGATGACAGCATCGTCGTAGCGATGGCGCTTGAACATATCCTGCAGGTCCATTGTCATGCTCGCCAGCCGCGGCACCTCCACCGCCACGTCTGATAAGCGCGCACAATACCGCGTTAGGTGGGGGGCAACAAAAGAGAGAGAGAGGGCCAGCAAAGAGTTAAGGGCGTCGTCTCGAGAGAGTGATGCGTGCCTTCAAGAATGACAGAGGTGGATACCGGTCGCATGGCACCAGCCGACGGGATGATGCCTCGCCGCACATCCCACATCAAATTAAACACGCGTGGGTCCGACGTGAACTGGACCTCCTTGATCTTTCGATACGGACGCACCGCCTTGGACACTAAACTCACGTCACCACAGTGTTGGTTCAATACGAGCCGCAGGGGTGCCAAAGGGCATATCGCCAGGGTAGTGTACCCTGCTCCACGCGGTCGGCAAGTTCGTCGATGGTGTCGGCACGAGTTTCTACAAGCAGAATGGCCACGCCTTGCTCATGCTCGCCACTCAGGCCCACCTCCGCCAGTTTGTCCTGCACGTGCAAGCACACCCTTAACCTGTCAGGTCATCGCTGCAAAGAGCCAAGCCCGTGTAACTCACTTCAGAAAGGTGAGAATGCGTACGCGAGCAGAGTCGAGGCAAGCGCGGTCCATGAGTTCCACAGCGTCGACGGGTGCCGTCTTGAGCGCACTTACCGCTTCGCATGCCGTTATCACCTGAAGTCAGCACAACACGCAGCGATGTGCTTTGTGTAAGCGGCATGGAAGAGAGCTTACTTTCGAGAAGGGGAGGGAGGACATACATCGGGGAACAACATGATGGAGGAGGCCTTGTGAGGCAGCTCCCTAACTGTGCGCAATGTGACCTCACCTGTGCGAGGAGTGTGACGCACGTGTGACTTTGCTCGTGGGTACCTTCCGGTGCTTTCAAGGGGTGCAAAGCAGAGGCAAGGGGAGGGGCGACGTACTGATGAACGCAAGAGTGCCTTCACTTCCTACGATCTGGGGACGGAGAGTTCCGGCGGAACGGGGTAAGTGGAGCGCAGGAGGATGGAAGGAAAGGGGAGAGGTGGGCCTCGTACGAGATGCTTGAGAATCTCAAAGGGGTCCGTAAAATCGGCCAGCGCGTTGATGGAGTAGCCCGTGGTGTTCTTGATCGAGTATTTGCGCTTGATGCTGTGTGCCGCCGTTTGTGGGTGAGTGACACGTGACCGGCGCCCACACGACAGTGGGATAGCAAGCACAGTAGGAAAAGGACCAAAGCGTACCGGGCTAGGAGGTCAGGGTTGGAGTGCTGAACGTGGTGAGCCATGGCAGATAGCTCTGACAGAAGATGACTGTGAGTGTGGCTGAACCGTTCTCTGCTCTCCTGCTCATAGCAAACACGAGGTGTACAAGCGCTCACGTAAGGTCGACGCCCAACGGCAGAAGCTACCAGATAGATTGAAGAAGACAGCGGCGCACCTGTGATGCCGTGTCGAGGATGGTGCCATCGGCCAGCACGATGCGGATGTCCTCAATTGTGTTGTATGTATTTTGCCGTGTCTAACGTTCGAAACGGTCCTTGAGTGAGTAAGAGCAAGTCACACACACCACAACACCACCACATTACCACCACACCAGCCCAGAAACGAGCGGAGCGCACCCCACAGCACATGCCGGACGAGTTGTTTGCCGTGATACCTCCGATCATGCATGATTCGATACTCGATGGGTCGGGCCCTATCTTCCTCCCGTACAATCCTGTGTGGGGCAGCGTGGGAAGTGAGCTAGGGGCGATGAGGGGCAGCAAAGACTCGTGGCAGGGTGACCGCACCGAGGATCTTATTGGCATGTCCGCCGATGACGCCTGGCTGGAGGCGTACGCGAGATCCCTCAGGGTCGAGGACGTTGATGTGGCTCCACTTAGAGGGCACCAGGCGCAGCAGCACTGAGTCCGTGATGGCCTGTCCCGACAGGGATGTGCCCGCCGCACGGAAGGTGATGGGCGCACCGAAACGCTTCACTAGCCCTAGCGCTTTCACCACCTGTGTGCAGAGCGCTAGTGAGAGCGTGATCTTCTGGTGTCATTGCAGATCTGAAGATTGGAGGAGGGAGGAGGAAAGGACGTGGGGACCTCGTCTTCGCGTTCGACCTGCACCACGAGCTTGGGGATGAGGCGGTAGAAAGACGCGTCGGTGCCGTATGCAAGCCTGCGTAGTGGATCACTCACCTGTCGTTTGGGTGCACACCAGCAGAACGGTGCGTATTGAGATACAGTCACAAAGGTCAGCTCACCCAACAGTGGACTAGTGCACGGTGTACCACTTGATCGTCGCGGAGAAACTTGCGCAGCTCGCGAGCCAGCGCCGCGTAGTTCTCCGGCAGGGCCTTGTGGTCGCCCTGCGTCTCGTTTCCTCTTCCTGCGTGTCCCCGGGTTGTTGAGCGGAACGAGAGTGAAGGACACCGCAGACAATGGAGGTAAAGCGGTACCGCTGAAGCTGGAGCGCTGACCTGCAACAGCTCCCGGTGAGGAGTGGGCATGCGCTGGATCCGAACAGATGGGCCCACACGCTTGACGAGGGACGCGCTGGGCTGCTGCAGCTTCCCCCGAGTGAATGCTTCCGGCCTCTCGGTTGCCCGCACTACACGCCCCGGCAAACGTGGCGACCACACTCTGACATCAGCCGGTGTCCCACAGACGCGTCGAAAGGAACCCAAGCAGCTGTGGTGTGGCCCAGCAGGTACCCCCCCCCCGTACCTGTAGTTGATGCACCGACGACCCACGGCAAAATGGCCCGGCAAACCCACCAGTCTACGTGCGCAGCCGCCCGATCGTGCCGCCTGCAGCATGCAGCGTGCCCGTAACATATCGCCAGCAGCAGCAGCAGGGGTTGTGGTTTGTGTGTGATGCACACCCGGGGGGATGGCCGGTGGTGTGCTGGTGGTGGCGATTTAAAACGTGATTCGCAGGTGAGGGGTATCATTTCTTTTACCATTTCTCTACTGGCTGTACACAAAAAAAAACAAAGGAAAAGAGGACACGCCTGGCACGAATCCGGCAGGGGACTCTTGCCTGCAGGCATCAAGAAGAGGGGATTGTGTGATCTCGTCATCTAGGCCTGGTGCGGCTTGAAGGGCGAAGGGAGCGGGAGGAAGGAGACGTAGGGCCGCAGGGCGTTCTCGAAGGGCAGAGAGAACGGGAGGAGAGGCGGGAGGAGGCCGAGGGTGTTGGCGAGCATGGCCGCGGCGACGGTGGTGAGGGGCAACCACACAAAGGCCAGCTTGAAGAGGAACCACACCCAACTCCAGAAGCCGCCGCCGCCGTCCCGCGCGTCCTCCTCGAGGCTCCACTTGTCAAGGAGGGTCATGTCGTCGTCCGCGGCAGCGTCGAGGGCGCGGGCGACTGTGTGCAGGAAAGCGTCGGTCACGTAGTCATCATCAGCCGGTGGTGCGTTGGGCGTGGTGTCCGAGGAGGAGGGTGCAATGACAGTCGCCACGTCGTCGCGCAGATGGCCCAGGAGGTCGTGCGTCTTGCGGAGCTGGAGGACCAGGGCGTCCACCCGTTCGCGCAGGTGGCGGTGGAGCTTCCAGTACCGCCACAGTTCGGGCAGAGCATCGCGTAGTTCGTTGCTGGCAGCCGCGGGGTCGCCGTCAGCGGAGGAGGTGAGGCTGGAGAGGGCGAGTTGCATAAAGAGGACGCGATCCTTGAGATGAGCGTTGAGTCGTCGCAGCTTGTGGAGGTCGCTTTCGAGAGAAGATACCCGGCCGGAGAGTGAAGGCAGAGACAGGAGCGCCGGAAGCAAGAAGTAGGCGAGAACGAGAAGAAGCGCCACGCCTGCCACAGCGCTGAAGGAGAAGGGCAGACGCGGGACGGGCAGGTTGGGGAAGGCCATGTGGATGAGAGATGCCACCAACGACTCCTCCTCACGCGGGGTCGAAGGCAGCGAATTGAAGCTCGTCTCCATAAATGTGGGCGGTGCGCCTGTGCCCTCATCCTCCAGTGTCACCTCTGAAGCAGAGACTAGAGCATCTGGACGATCCTCCTTCTCATCCACCAACGCACGTCTCCGTGACTTGCGGAGCTTTGAAGGCGTCTCGCTGCCAGGTGCTGCCGGCTGACGCTTCGAACTATGTGAATGGACACAGATGGTCAGTCCAACCATGCGGTTTGAAGAGCCAAAGAGACGAATAGGACGTACCGGGAGGGGCTGCTACCGCCCTTTCGAGAGGTGCGCTTGGTTGCAGAGGCCGTGGCAGCGGCAGTCGCAGTCGCAGTCGCAGCGGCAGTCGCAGCGCGGGCCTTGCGAGCGAGCAGACGTTGTGCCTTTTCAGCCCAGGCAGGGAAGTACGTGCTGACACCATCCACGGCGTTACTTTGGATCACACCTACCCCCCACAGCCCAGTTAGCCAGGATAGAGCAAGTGAGCATGGTAGTAGCGCAGATTACCTTTGATCCACACGGACTTGGTGAATTTGATGTCAACGTTGACCGTAACGCGCGTTGCTGGCTTTCCATTGGCGGTGGCGGCACTCATCACCCAGCGCGTGTCAGTGGTGAAGGTGTCGCCGTAAGGGACATCAAGGGAGACCGACGTCGTTTCCATCACCAGAGTACTGTCATGCAATGCAACATGGACGGATTGGTCAATCATTGCTCGGATGAACGGACAGACAAGAAGCGTACTCTTTGTTCATGTAGTGAATACGCTGCTCCTGTTGGACCCGCGTACTTTTAGGACCTGCCCGGAAGACACCATTTACACACAAGAACGTGTGAGAAACACAGGGCGCAGATATCCAGTCTTGTACAGAGCATACCGAGAGGATGCTTGAGGGCAACACGGAAGCCGACGCTCCGCCGGAGGCAGCAGTTGTCGGTTTGCGGGGTCCACTGGCCCATACTCACTTCAGTGTAGCTGAGAGGCTCTTGGGTGTGTAATTCATTCCTGCGGTTCAGGTTGGCTCCGAGTGAGGTACCATGCACCGCATAATAGCACGTAATCGGAAGACGTACCAGAAGACAGGCACATCAGGGTTCTTATCGTCAAAGAAGGCCCAGAATATATCCCCGACTGCAATGGGCAACAACACGTTGACCATGGCCTGGCCCGAGGACCATCCAGCTGAGATGTGGGAACATGCCTCCAGCACCGGCACTGCCGTTTGGACCACAGCTGGTGGCTCTGGCGTCTTGGCTGTTGCACTTGTGTGAGATCTCACGCGTGTTGGGAATAGGACGAGCGTGGGTGATACCGTACCTTCGTCTGTTTTTTCTTTGTCTTCTCTCCTCTTCCTCCGGCTGCCGCCACGTTCAGCTTTCTCGTCGCCGTCACCACCACCACCGCTGCTCTCCTCTTTGCTTCGAGAAGACTCAGATTTTTGCGATGTTTCTCGGTCACCACCATCGTCTTTGCTCGGCTCGGCGTCCGGCGTGACTGCGCCACCTTCCGTAGCGCTGGGAGTGGAATTGTTGGGGAATGTTGAATGTTCGGGATCCTTGAGGCCCGCTTCGTGATGTTCGTCAAGCGAGGGCAGACGAGGCACTTGGTCTTCTTCGACAGGGCGACTTTCTCCATCGCTTGAGAATTCTCTGAGCTCAATGTCCTGCGCCATCAGAAGCAAACGAGGTTTTTGATGTTTAGTGAGCCATAGTGGCTGAGATGAAAGAGCAGAGTGTGCACCTTCTTGGGCGGTACGTCGACGGCCTCGCTCGTCCCGTCATCGGAGCGGAGCTTGTTCATGGGCCATCCTACGGAGTGTACCCAACCTGCGAGGAGTACACTTAATACCTACGGCGGCAAGTCAAGGAAGCGAGTGGGTGGCTTACCGTTGACGTTTTGCGAGATGTTGACTGATAGATTGCGGAACTTGGCAGAGTTGCTTGGTGGCTGGTGGGAACCAAAAACTCAGTATGTTAAAGGCTGATGCCAGAGGGAGGCCTTGACCAAGCAAGCAACATCCTCGACAATTGCGTGCAATGAGGGCGTGGCGGCAACAACGTACTGAAGGTTGAGTAGAGGAGGAAGTGGAAGAGGAGGGAGGAGAAACCGATTTGGCACTGCTCGCTCCTGAGAAATGATCAGAGCGCTCAATTTTAGCCAAATCGCAGCCCAATTCGATAGAAGAGCAACAGGTACGCGTACCATCATCAGGTGGTGCGAGGGACATGCCGTCGACAGGAGTGGGAGAAGACGCTAGCACAAGCGGAGTAGGAGTAGGCGCAGAGCGGGGCAGGGCAGAAGGCACCACTTCTTCAAACGGTTCACCATCGCTAGAGTCGGTTTCTTCACTCTCCTCCTCGCTTTCATCTGCAAGTGTTTCTAGCGACATTGGTCAGTAAGACCTTTACAAGAAGAAAGGCACCATCTGAGGCGGAGGATACCCTCAGCAGAGGACTCGGAAGCAACTTCGAAGCTGGCTTCACGAGCGATATCTTCGTCGTGCTTTCTGCGCGCTTCCTTTACGGCCAAGGATTTGAAAACTCTGTTTCGCTTTGATTCTGTAGCCGCAGAGCTCAGTTAACAAAGCTAAGAGTCCCAGGGAGTCAGACAGGACCAGTGCCACGTACCCTCCCAGAGCTCGGACACTAATTTGTAGGCCTGGTCTCGGTACAGGAATGAGGCAAACAAAAACTGATTACGGGAGACGGTTTAGTGTTAGCCAGAGGCAAGGCAACACTCCAGGAAGTGAAGGAAGGGTGGTCTAACCTTTCGGTTCTTGACGGTCAGCTCGAGCGCGTTAGGGAACACAATGGCCGTGTTCTTCTTCTGCACGTCCTGTATGTTCCTGAACTCCAGGATTTTCTAAAGTGCCCAGTCATAGCGGTCATCAGACAGGAGAGCCCAGCAGACGAGTGTTGCGGAGACGTACGATGGTCTTCTTGAAGATCTGAGAGTGAAAGCAGACGTAGTTGCGCGAGACGTACATGCGACCATGATACAACAGCTTGTCGCTCTGATAGGCGCATGAATAGTCTGCGGGGGCACACGAAACACAGTTAGAGCGTTACCCTGGTGTAGGAGGACGTGAGGGGAGACAAGGAAGTTGTGCCTTCCAGGAGCTCTTCGTGGGTGAGCTCAAATATCTGGTTGAATTCGTCCTGCCTCTTATTGCGAGCTGCGGATCCCGTAGGAGCCGCACGGGACACAACCGACTGGCTGCGCCTCAGCGCGACCTGCCCCTGTACACCGTCGAGAGCGCCCCACGAAACACAGAATATAAGCTCCAGCTCTCGTCTCCAGCCCCCGCGCTCTGTCACCTCATCGTGGAGTGTGCGTGCTTTTGCGTGCAGCGTGCACACGACTAAGTGCATGAAATTAATAATCTATTTAAAATTGTAATATTAAGATCAACACTATTAATTGTGATAAATCAATTGAATGTGAAATGAGCAAACAACAAAGGCTCTGTAATAAATCACAGCACAAAAAGAGAGGAGGGGCTGGTTGCATGTGCCAAAGACGTGCCTCTTCGTCGGCGTTCATGATTCGATTGCTCAGTCGGCAACTTGAAGAGGATCTGCAGAGTTGCAAATCGATTCCAATTGGAATGATGCACCACCCTCCTTCATCAGCGATTACAATACAACACCCACGCAAGGGGGGGTGCAGAAGAAGAAGACGTACGTACGTACGTAACTGCTCTCTCTCTATTAACGTAGTGTATCGGGGCGGGGGG
>CDFA01023322.1:0-11102 GCA_000826305.1 Acanthamoeba healyi | reverse complement strand
GCGCGACCCCGAGAGAACGCGCTCGCAAGTCGCGGGCGAGGCAGGAAATTCGCCGGCCTTTTTGCGGGGAGCGCGTACGCCACGTCGGCCGCCGCTTTTTTATTTCCGCTAATCGATATTAAAAAATAAATAATTAAAATATCTATCCGCGGAAAAATTGCATGGCGAAACGTGACAACCAGCTTTATCTGCTCTCTTGCTGCTTCCGCCTCACGTGCGCTCCTGCTGGTCCGCGATCACCTCTGGCTCTACCTCTGCCGTTCCTTCCTTGTGCGCGCTGCTGCCGTTCGCTTTGGCGGGGCTCCCCCTGCTTTGCGGAGTCTTGTTGCCGTTGCGGTGCCGTGGGGAGAGGAAGGCGTAGATAGGGCCGCCCTTCTCCTTCTTCTCCTTCTTCTCCTTCTCCTTCTGTTTCTCCTTCTCCTTCTCCTTCTTCGCCTCCAGCTTCGCGCTTTTGTCCTCCTTCTTTCTTCGGTGCGTGTCGTCGTTCTTCCCTGCTGCCTCGTGCGCCGCCTGATGAGAATCGCCTGTCGCTCCCGACGTATCGGCATAGCTATCGCTGCCCTCAGTCGCGTCTGGAGAGGCCGTGCGGAGTGATCGCGAGTCGCTGCTTGCGCTCTCCTCCTCCTCCTCCACTGCCTCCTCCTCCACTTCTTCGACGTCGGTCTCCGTTTCGGTATCGCTGCTCTCTGTGTCGTGTGCCTCGCCACCCACCGGCAGTGTCTCCTTAGCCAGGACGGGGCTGGGCTCGACGAGCTCGACTTCGTTGGTGTCGTGACTGACCTGCTCATGTTTCCGTCGCCGTCGCTTCGAAGCGTCGTGTGGTCGCATGTCCTTGGTTTTGGGGGTCATCATGGTGGAGAAGCTCCAGGCGGGCTTCATCGCTTCGCCGCTCTTGTGGGCGCGGGCTTTCGTGGTCGCTGCTGACGACGTCGAAGCGCCAACAGAGTCGGCGTATTCGCTCTCGCCGGCGCCAGTGGTGCTGACATCGAGACTCCGCTCGCCACGAGTCTTCATGAGCGGCAGGAGGTTGTGGGTGATCGTTTTGGCGTAGTTCAACACGCGCTCTCCGCCCCCGCTTTCGTTCTTGGCTTGCTTGTGCTTCTCCTTCTTCTTCCGCAGCGGTGTAAGATCGACCTCTGATACTCCCACCACCCAAAACTGTGCAATGCGCACCCACGTGAGTGAGTGAGACCATTTCACAAGCGACGTGCTCAAGCGAGGGGCGTCCCGCGTACCTCCTTGACGGCGAGATACCCAAGGGCTGAGTGTCGATCGGCCGCGGCGGGTTTCTTCTTGGCGTTGGGTGAGGTGCGCGCGCCACGGCTGCCGTTGCCGCTGCCCAGAATATCCTCGGTCTTCCGCCGCAGGCGGCTCAGAGGATCGGAGCCCTCCCCCTTGGACGCAGGCTGCTTGCTCTTGCGTCTGCTCTTGGCTTCCTGCTTTGCATTCCGCTTTTGTCCTTTGTCGTCTGCCTCTTTCTCCTTACCCTTGCCGTTGGGCGACACGTCCTCGTACTCGCCCTTGAAGGTACCAGCCTCGGCGATCGTTTTGCCCTTGGTCTCGCCGGCGCTGCGCGCGCCGCCATGGCCCACAGCATGGATGTGCACCTCTTCATAGTTGCCCTCGCCGCTGCGATGGATGGAGACGCTGTGCTCGCTATCGCGGGCAAGGCCCACGACGGCCGACGATAGTTGGTGCTGTTGTGCGTCTTGAGGATGCCCGATGGCGAACTGAGGCGACTTCTGATACTTTGCAAATCGTCGCAGAGTAGATCGGAACGTGCCCAGCAGGAGGTCCATCTGTTCGTCCTCGTAGTTCTTCCACTGCATCGACATGGAACGTGTATGTCACGGAGTGAGTTAGTCGCATTATTGCGCACGTGCGTTCAGGACGAGGCGAAGAGCAGTGTCTTACCCAGACATCAAAATCGAGGAGGGTATCAATGGATGGCACTTTGCCTATGTCAAGCACCAGCGGTCGCCATCGGTCCTGCTGCACGCTGAGTGAGAGTAAGAGGCGCGCGCGCGCGAGAGAGAGAGAGAGAGACAGCGGGTGAGTCCGCGCACAAGCTTGAAATGAAAAACAGAGGCAACCGCCCGTGTTACCTCTCCGGCATGATGACTTCGGTTTGGGCAACTAGCGCACCCTCATCCACGTTCCATATCTTGACGAAACATCCTGTGTGGTGCACCACCAAGGACGCAACGAAGCAGGAGGCGATGAAACAATAACCTCCCAACGGCACGAAAGGCTGAGAAGGCGCACGGTACCGTGAGGCATTTTAGCGTGGGGGAAGAGCGGAGGAGGGGCGAGCAGAAGGGGTGCCAGAGTGACGTGGTAACCCTCGATAAACTCCTGTGCCTCCTGAGCCGATATGGGACGAAAGTAGCACACCTTCAGCTTACCAGAGTGTCGGTACCCGATCCTGGATAGTGCGGTTGCGTTAGCCGACTCCGTTGTTTCCGCCGTCACACAGGCAGCAGACAGTACCAATCGATTTTGGACGGGTTAACAAAGCAGTAGGTGTCTAGTTTCTCAGACGTCAACTCCACCAGCGACGCCTCAAACTGGCCAATCAACTCGTCCTCGCCTGTACGAGCGAAAACAAGTGAGCGTTACATGTAAGTTTTGAGAGAGAGAGAGAGAGAGAGAGGGAGAGAGAGAGCGTGCGCAGAGGCCATACCAGAAGCGGCATAGTTAAGACATTCGATGATGATGTTTTGTCGAATACCCCCGCACTCGGCAACGGTCAGGGCAAAGGGCTTCCAGTGAGGCTCCTCGGTCTTGATGTCGTGCTCTGTCTGAAAGATGACGCGATTGCCGTCCCACGCGCCCGTGCGGATACGCAGAAACGGATCTACCACACCGATCAAAGATACGTCAGCCGAGATGAGACGACAGCTGTGGTATGGGGCAGGGAAGTACTGGGAGCGGCGCTAATGGCTTTGGCGAGGCCTCGGTTGTCGAGTTTGCTAGCGGACATGTCCAAAATGAACGCCTCCGGTATGAGCTGCGGCTCGTCCAGATCCTCTGGAATTGTCTGACATGGAAGCGCCAGTGTCAACCCCAACACTTGCCTCTGCAGGCACGGAACTGGGCAAAGACGTACCTCGATGGCCTCCACGTAGAGAATGCCTGAATGGCGGTAGGGCACGCGTACGCTCATGCCTGTGAACTCCTTCGAGAAATCACTCAAAACGGGCACTTCCCTGCAGGCGTCCATGTGTAGCATCAGGGCATGGTGAGTGCAGTGCAAAAGAGAGCTCTTCACGGCTAATAATGTGCAAAGTACCTCTCCTTCTTCTCCTTGTTGATGAGAGTGAATTGGTAGCGCGTGCAGGTAAGAAAGTCCCGCAAGCATAGCACCGGGCTTACCCCGATCAACTCATGCCGTCCATTCGCCTGTAGCCCATGACACACAACATTACAATCAGTCTCGCAAGCTCGAGCGTGTGCGGATGAAACGTATCAATCTCGACGTGCCTGCCAGTTCCAGCACTCAATGACGATGTATTCGTCGAGCCAAGGCTGCTGCTGTTCCACTTCCCGAGAGGGACGCAGGATCTGCTTCCTCCGCCACCCGTAGTAGTACTTGCCCAATGCGCCTACCTGCAATCCAGAGTTTCGATTGGCACCACTGGCAGCCGCCCAGCGATCGCGCATCCCTTGATTGGGAAAAGTAAAGCGTACGTGGTCGAGTTCGAGCAGAATGGGCTTCCACCGAGGCTGTACAGTACCCTTTACGACTTCTGTTCGGTGCACCACGCCCTAAGCATGCGATCATACCGTCAGCAGCACAGAAAAAACAGAAAGAGAACAACTTGTCAAGGACAATGCTAGGGCTGGAGGCAGCGAGGAGCACACCTGCGCAGTCTTGAAGAGGAGGAAGGAGTGCGAAGAGCTGACTTTCGATATGTCCTTGGCGTCGAGTTTATCCCCGCGGATGACCATCTCGTAGCCTCGCGGCGGTTCACCGCTCCATCGGAGGTCTCGTTCCTCCGAGACGGACATCAGTTGCACCTTGCCCGAATCCTTGTACTTGCCCCGCAACGAAAATGACTGTCCCCCACCCCGGATAGTCGTGGTCATCCAAGAGACACAGTTAGGGACGCCGCCAAGCGTGCTGTGTGTGCGAGGAGGAAGGTTACGTTTCTCTTCTTGGGGTTGATGAGCGGCGCTTCGAAACCGGGCATGATCAGCGTGGCAAATGGGACGGACGTCTGGCCCACAAGATGCACTTCCCCGTCTCGCCAATCCCACACCTGCATTCCGCCACGCCACGCCAGCAAGGGTCAGTGACATGTGTGCGAGTGATCAACCAACGCAATTGATGAGTGATGTTTAACTCCACGTCGCCGCATACCTCAACTCGCAGTATAGTGTCGGAGATGTCGCCGGCGCCAATTCTTTCACGGTGCAGCACAAACGCTTCCCAAACCGGTTCTGCAACCACAGTACCGGTCGAGGGGGGTGGTGAGAGAGCCGAATGTGTCATGAGCGCCTCCGTCTGCAGAGTGGCACATGGCCTGCCTACCTGTGGCATGTTTTATCACTTCGGTCTTCCACAAGGGCCGATTGTCGAGGTAGAGCGCGAGGCACACGTCTGTTGGTGCGGCGTGGCGTTGCGCGCACGTGAGGCAACATAATATGTGCATATTTTAGTCAATTATTAATTTACTTTTTGAATGTTCAAACAATTACGCGGACTTATTCATTTATCCGAACGGAGCTCATTAAAAACATAAATAAATAAATAAATAAAATCATAATTATGAACCAAAGGGCGTGGGTTCATAATCTGCTTGGGGGGGGGGGCAGGCACGCAAGTGGACAACGTGGCCGCGTACCGGGGAAGTGGTAGAGCGAGGCGAGGCGGTCTTTACGCTTGCGCAGGCCCGAGGCACCAAAGGTGAGGCGATACGCCGAGGAGGGCGTTGTGGTGGAGCCATGAAGAGGGCTCTTTTCCTCCTCCTCCTCGCTTGACGAAGAGAAACCACCGGATGATTGCAGGTCGTCGTCCTCGCTGTCGTGATCCATCTTCTCCTTTCGTTTTCGGGCGGAGCGAAACACGTTTACAAAATTATCGTTCATTTAATTATCCTCAGGGCGCTTTCTTTCTTGCCGGGAATGTTGGGAATGACAGCCAAGATCTTATTTCCAAGAACAAAAGCCGAGCCAAACAGTTTCGACCGCGCAGCAAACACGAGGAGAGAATTGAGCACCCGATGATGGACGAGGTAGAAGAAGGCGACCCCACCATGCCGTCGCAGACGGGAGGCGAGTAAGTGGTGCCATTCCTTTATTGTCCATTTTGTGATTTATTGTTCAATTGACACCATTGGGGGGGGGGCAACAAGGGCGGTTGACCAGACCGCCGACACGATGCGGGTGCTGGTGGCCACCGACATCCACTTGGGTTTTGCCGAGAAGGATCAGGTGAGAGGGGAGGACTCCTTTGTGACCTTTGAGGAGATCCTACAGAATGCGAAGGAGCTGCAGGTGCGCGATTCCCTTCCCATTCGCGCATCGACAAACAAATTATTAAATTAAATTAATAATTGAATTAAATATAATTCAAATATTTTTTGTTTGTTGCGCGAGCAGGTGGACATGGTGCTGTTGGGTGGCGATCTGTTCCACGACAACAAGCCCTCCCGCAGGGCGCTCTTCCGTTGCATTGAACTCCTGCGACGGTATTGCATGGGCGACAACCCGGTGAAGATACAGATCCTGTCCGATCAGGCCCTGAACTTCCACACATCGTACAGCCCCTCGTCTTCTTTCTGCTTGTGTGCACTAGTGCAGCGCTGACCTGTGGAGGGCAGGTTCGGCGTTGTCAACTACGAGGACCCCAACTACAACGTGGGCATTCCCGTCTTCTCCATTCACGGCAACCACGATGATCCAGCCGGGGTACCATGCGCCCTTCTTTCTGATTGCTTGCACGCGTAGTGCGTACTACGTTGCATGGCGGCCTAACCTTCAACTCGCTCAGGATGGCGGTTTGGCTGCGTTGGACGTGCTGAGTGCGTGCAATCTGGTCAACTACTTTGGCAAGAGCGAGAGCGTGGACGATATCACCGTTTATCCCATCCTGCTGGCTAAGGGCAAGACTAAGGTGGCCATTTACGGCCTCGGCAACGTGCGCGATGAGCGACTCTACCGCACCTTCCAACAGAAGAAGGTGAAGCTCATGCGACCAGTGGAGGACCGCGAAAAGTACCATCGCCTTCCTCCTTTTTCGAATCCAATCGCCGATACGATCATGCTCACTCTGTCGTCCTTTCCAGCTGGTTCAGTATGCTTGTATTGCACCAGAATCGCGTGGCGCACTCGCCAAAGAACTACGTGCACGAATGCATGCTGGCCAACTTCCTCGACCTCGTCCTGTGGGGCCACGAACATGAGTGCCTGATCACTCCGCAGTCCTCCTCTGTGGGCGACTTTTTCATCGTGCAGCCCGGTGCGTCACTCCCTGCCTTCGCTGCCGTGCGTCTGGAGGCCGCTAACATGTTGGCTCTGATGATGTCCGCGGGTACAGGTTCGTCGGTGGCCACGTCTCTCTCTGAGGGCGAATCAAAGAAAAAGCACATAGGCCTTCTGGAGATCTATGAGGACCAGTTCAGGCTGCAGGCCATTGAGCTTAAAACTGTGCGACCATTCGTGATGGAGGAGGTGGTCCTCAAGGAGGCCGAGCTCGATCCCGGCGAACCTCAACTGGTCATGGAGTTCCTGGCCGAAAAGGTCGAAGAGCTGATTGCCAAAGCCGACAAGCTCTCTCCTCATGCGCCTCGTACTCCCACAAAACCCCTCATTCGACTCAAGGTAAACAACATATGCCATCCACTAGCTCCTCCACGTACGCAGCACGTTGACGCCTTTTCTCTGGTGCTCCCCTGCCGCTGGCATGGACACGCACAGGTCGAATACTCAGGCTATTCAACGGTTAACCCGCAGCGGTTCGGTCAACGCTTCGTTGGTCGGGTCGCCAATCCCAATGAGATCCTCCTGTTCCACAAGAAACGAGGAGTGAACCCACGAGCCCGCGTCGATAAGGAGCAGGACGTACGTAGACACCTTTGATTTCACCAAATGCTCGCAAAGGGCCTTGCTGAACTCTCCCTCTCCCCCGCGTGCACGTGCGCCACACACCAGCTGCTTGCGCGAGCCACTCGGCCGGAGAATCTGGACGACACTCGCATTGAAGACCTCATAGGTGCCTTCCTTGGTCCAACGCAAACACTAGAGATACTGCCGGAGAATGAGCTGCATCTCGCACTCCACAGCTTTGTGGAAAAGGACGAGAAGACCGCTATAGCCGAGTACGTCATAGCTCCCCGTCGAACCGTCCTCAGTCCCCCTCTAACGTCTTTGTTCTACCGGTGATAGGTTTGTTGCCAAGACGCTTTCGGATACGCAGAAGTTCCTGCAAAAGGAAGACCCCGAGAAGACCCTCCAGACAGACTACATCGAAACTGTCGTCAACCAACGCACGGCCACTGCACGCGCTTCAGCGGGTATGTCGAGCCATCACCCCCACACTTTTCCTTTGCCGCTGGCACGTGTTGCTCACGACGGTCCTCCCTTCAGAGGACGACAATATGGATATGGAGGCGAAGATGGAGCAAATGAAGAAGCGCCAAGCGAAATTCGATGACAAGGGACGACAACAAGACGATGAAGACGATGACAAGCCCAAAGAGGAAGAGGAGGAGCCGTATGAAGACGAAGAGGTGCCACCGACCAAGGGCAAAGGACGAGGAAAGACAACATCACGAGCCAAGGCAGCCGCGACTAAACCAGCCGCGACCAAAGCAGCAGGTCGTGGTAAAAGCGACACTACCAGCGCCGCCAAGAAGGCGCCCGTATCACGCCGTGCGAAGAGCAACTACGCTCTCCAGTTGGAGCCGACCGATTCCACCGATGATCTGGTGTGCCCTCCCCATGATGTGGGTGAGAGAGGCCCGTTTTGCACTTCACTAACCGCAAAGCACCCACAGGGCCCAGTGGTTGGTGGCACTCGTAAAAGGACGCGAGACGAGCCGCTCGAGAAGCCCAAGCCAGTTGTCAAGCAGGAGAAGCCAATCGACCTCGATGATGACGACGATGCCGTTCCTCCGCCGAAGCAGAAACGGCGCATGTGCGTACAAGATCTCGCTTTCGTACCTCAGCCTCGGCCTGGGTCCTGACTGACACAATCTCTCCACAGAACCGCGCTGACCGATCTGTTGTCCTCCCACAGCAAGGCGGTCAAGGCAGACGATGGCATTCCAGTACGCGTTTCTGTGTGCATCATATGCGCGCTTACGACATCGCACGCCGGCGGCTCTTACTTACGCGCACTGTGCAGGACAAGGCGCCAGCTAGCCCATCAGCCGCAACACCAGCCGATACAACGGCCAAGAAGCTCACCACGGGTTGGGGCAAACGCAAGAAATAGCCTCACGGCAGAGAGCTCTCCCCTTCGCCCTCCTCCCTGCGCCACCGTACATAGACAACTCCCTCCTACACACCTCCTGCGTTCATCCCCCCCCCCTCTACACCCACCACCAACAGGCAACGTGCAACGTACAACAAAACGAGCAGCCGCCCAGAATTCATTGGGCGGCTGCTGCTGTTCCCTTTTTCGTACGCGAGTTTCCTTACTCGGACGCTACAACGCGTAGGACCTACCCCCCCCCGCTAGTGGAGGAAGAAGTAGAAGACGTAGAGAGGACATAACAAGAAGAAGCAGAGTAGGAGGCGAGTAGCGGACGTGAGAGGAGGAGAGGAGTAATAGCGCACACACATGGAGAGCGGCGGCAATGACAAATGCACCGCCATGACGAGCTGGGCAAAGGCGTGGGTGCCGGGGCAAGTGGTGTGGGCGTACCGAGGACCGGGCAAAGGGTGGTGGCCTGCTGTGGTACGTGTATGCCATGAAAGCCCAAACCCTCTCCCAGCCACAACCTCGGTGTCTTGCCTCTTGAAGCCTCACCAACCATTACCACCACCAGGTGGGCGGTCTCAAGGCCAAGACCCTCACGGACGCGGAGGCGCGAAGCGGTAGTGCCGTGCCGAATGCTGACAGAGGGTCGCTGAGGGCGCGCCTGCTGGGGAAGGCTAAGGAGTACGTGCCCACCACCACAGCTTAATAGCAAGCACGCCGCACGTCGGCTAGCTCACCTCGCTGCTCCCGTCCTTGTAGGATGGACACGGAGGGCCAGCACCTGCTGCCATTCGAAGATCCGAGACTGCCAAATGGCCTCTGCGACAGCATGGCTAGCTCTTCTCGAAAGCGTGGTGATAGCGAGCAGCTTGCAGAGGCCATACGCGAAGCGCGAGAGCAAGTGGCGAAACAGGTCAAGCCGTGCTCCTTTGCGGAGTGCGCGTGCACCGACTGAATGCGTCCTATGGTGTTGCAGGCGCGGGAGTTCAAGCAGCTAAGTCGTGGAGTATGGAAGGACGTCTGCTGGAGGTGTGATAACGGCGGCGACCTCATATGCTGTGACCTGTGCCCCGCAGAGTACTGCTTTGCCTGCCTGGGCCTCACCCATGGCTCAGTGGAGAAGATCGAGGACTGGTACTGCGGCCGATGTCGCTCCGTCGTGTCCTTTCTCATGGGCGAACTTCTGTCTCTGTTCCACAGGTACTCTCCATTTCGCTGTATCTGAGCGTTTGAGTGAGCTGAGTGGGTTTCTGCTTCCGTCGTACAACAGGAAAGAGGTCAGTGCTGGGATTGCACATATGGCCCTTCGTCGTTTGACAAGAAGGTTCAAGGCGCAGCGCTACGCCACGTTGGCCGCATTTCAGGCTGACCTTGAAGACGAATCGGTGAAGAGCGCGGCTCACTCTCAAGCTATGCGGGTGGTGCGCGAGGGCTGGGACTGCTTGCGGCAGAGGCTTCAGGTACGGCTCTTGTTCAGGATGCGCCGCTGCCCTTCCGACCAAGTACCTGAACATGATCATCCGTTCGGCAGGATATGTTTGAGATGCTCTCGCCTTGGGGCCAAACTAGACTGCTAGAACGAGGAGACATCACTTCGAATGGGGCTATCTCGAAATCGGTACCGATATCGCGCTCCCGTCGGTCACCTGTTGCACGAAGCACTCACTCGCTTCCAGCCACGCAAAAGAGCTCGCTTCGGCGGCAGGGATGAGCCTGATGACGGCGAGCATGCGAGTGCTGATGCCCGAAAGCGTGTACGGACGGGTCGCCAATCGCGCCTTGGAGGCTCACCACACGGCTCTTCTCCGCCCGTACCTTCTCCAGGCCAAGACGGAGAGATGATGTCTCCGGCCCATTCCACTTCCGGTCCCGCTGGTCCTCTCCTTTCGCTGCAGCAGAATATGCTCCTCATGCAGTCTGTTGCCGCTGCTGGAGGCCCATCTCCTCGAGGAGTGTCTTCTCGCACAGGCGCCGGCGTGCCCATCCTGCTGCCCCTGCCACAAGGCCAACAGGCGTTTCCGGCCTCGAATCGCAAAAAGCCCGCCGCACCTGCCGCCACGGTGGTGCCGCTGCTGCCTCGACCCCACTTCGACTCCTCTGCCTACCATCGGCAACCGCAACTACCTTCGCTTCCATCACTACTCTCTCCGCTCCAGCCTGCAGGGCTGCACCTTCCGTCCCCCGTTGTACCTCAACTCCACCGCGGTGGAGGAATCTATCCGTCGCAGCCGATATCGCCCCCTGGAGCGACAGGTGCCCTGCCTCAGCCGTTGGAGGTTCGCAGCGTGAGCGTGGGCCCGCACGGCGTTGCTCTTACACTTAACGACAATCGGGTGATCCAGCTGCAGCGAGCTGAGGACCTCACTCCGCTCTACGCCCATGCCCTCGCACAGCTGCGCGCCGCCTGCGACCTGCTCATCGTGCGCGATCGCGAGATCGCAACTTTGCGCGCCGCCACCACCACCACATCAGCCGCCGCTGTTCTCCCCTCGCTCTCCATCCCTGCACCCCTCGGCGCACAGTCCCCGGATGTAGCAGCAGCAGCTCCCTCCGACGACTAGTCCCTCCTCGATGGGGGGGGGGTCCATGTCGCGTGCTGACCCCTACCCTCCTTCCCCAAACCCGCAGTGCTCTCTGCAAGGTTGTGGTGAATGAGCCACATTCCCTGCCTTTT
>CDFA01023318.1:0-28009 GCA_000826305.1 Acanthamoeba healyi | reverse complement strand
GCAGTCCCAGGTTTCAAACATCTATACCCTCCATGCTTGGTGACCAAGCACAACCCAAAGCCCAGGTACATCTTCAAGTATTTTTTATTTAATTTTAACCAGTGCAGGGCTAATTCTTGCTCTCAAAAGCAGGGGGAGTACCAGCCCATCAGTAGCAGTGTGCTCATGCCTATTCATTAAGTCAACAAGGCCACAGACACAGCCATGCCTGGTCCATTGGCTGCAGCACAGGAGTAGGAAGCAGCCAAAGGGAGACAGCAACTGCAGAGCTCTTCAAGCTGCCTAGGAATGGTGTGAACATATCAGTGCAGGATTAGTTCTGCTCTCAGTAGTGATGGGGGACTGGTTACTTTTAGGAAGCTCCTTTTATTGCAGCAGGGAATTTGGTGGAAGTTGCACTGCATCTCAACCAAGGCAAGGAGGTGGGACTGCCAAGAAATTGGATTGCCCCCAGGGCAAGCATTGGCCAAATCCCCAAACTGGACAAAATCCAGCCAACTGCTAGCATGATCATGCCTTGGCTGCCACCAAAAAGTATCACAGCCCAAATTCCAGCCAAAGATCACACATTGCTGCGCTCCGGGAAAGAGATTTGGCCGAGGCGATGAACGCGGGGGGCCTGATGGCGAGTTGTGCGGTGAATACGTACACGTTGGGCGACACGCTGGCCAAGCTCGTTGTCGAACGGCACGGCGACGGTGAACAGGCAGCGGTGAACAAAATCGATCTTTGCAAGCAGTTCCTGGGGCCCGAGGGCGCCCAAACGCTGGCCGATGCCCTCACCCGTGCCTCTGCGACTCTTACTCAAGACGCGCCCCCGCTCGCCTCTGCCCGCAGCGTACTCCTCGGCGCTGACGAGGTACGCATTTATTATTAATTTTTTATTTCAATAAATAAACTATTTAAACTGGGTTGTGTCGATCTAGATAGGGCCGGAGGGAGCGATGGCGATCGCGGCCATGCTGCACCACAACAAGACGCTCCGGACCGTGTTCCTGGGCTGCAACGACATCGGACCGAGAGGCGCGTCGGCGTTGGCCGATGCGCTCACGCAGAACACCACCGTGGAGGGTTCGTGACTGAACTTGTGTGTGCGTACATGTGAGTTCGTGCGTGTGCGTACGTGTGTTGGCTCACTATCTCTCGGCTTTGGTGCGGCAGCCCTGTGGCTGAAGCGGAACTCGATAGGAGCCGAGGGAGCCGAGGCGCTCGCACGCGTGCTGGCCGGCGGCAACGACTCGCTGCGCCTGCTCGACCTGGTCTCCAACAAGATCGGGCACGAAGGCGCACACCACTTGGCCCGTCTCCTGTACGTGAGCATTGTCTGCTCGGCCATTCAGCCACTGTGGTACAAGGATATGCTGATCATCACATGCCGCAATGACAGGAGAGACGAGCGGTGCAAGCTCGAGGTGCTCTTCCTGGGCGGCAACATGATAGGACCGTCGGGTGCTGCACTGATCGCAGACAGCCTCGCACACAACTCGGTGCTGAGGGGTAACTCCCTCCCCCACCAACGAACACGAAGAGAGAGCATTGGCTTAGTGTTCGTGTCCCACTAGAGCTGTACCTGGACGTGAACGACATTGGCGACGAGGGCGCCGCCGCCTTTGCTCGTGTGATCGCGACCAACACCTCCCTTCAGTTTGTCCTCCCTCTTGCCTTTCCCTGGCTTCTTCATCTCTCAGCCCTCTCTTCTCATCATCTTATTCTTCTCTAGAGTGCTGACTCTGGCGAGTAATGACATCGGAGACAACGGCGCTCGCATCCTGGCCGAAGCCCTCATCAACAACCCTCGTTCGACCCTTCAGATGTACGCCTGCCACACATGTTCTCCTTCTCTAGTTGTGACGATCGGGCTGACATCGCGTCCTCACGCTCTCGAGGGCAGGCTCAACCTGGGGTACCAGAAGAGCACGAAGGTCATGGGCGGCCAGCCCAACAGGATCAGCGACGAGGGAGTCGCGGCCCTGGCGCGCGTGCTCGAGTCCAACACTACGCTGGTGACGCTCAACCTCAACAAGAATCAGGTCACATCTGCAGGCGCCAGGGCGCTGGGTCGTGCGCTCGCCGCCAACCGGAGCCTGCGCGTGCTGGAGCTCCGAGCGAACTACGCGATCGGCGACGACGGCGTGGTGGGCCTGCTCGACGCGATGACGACCCAAGGCAGCAACGACACGTTGGCCGTGCTCGACTTTGTCGGCTGCGGGCTGGGCGTCGTCGGCCTCCAGCGGCTGGTGCGGCACGTCGAGTCGCACCCCGGCATGCTCAACGTGCACCTGGGAGGATGGCGGCAGCGCCAGACCGACGGCGCCTCGGGCAATGCGGCCGACCAGGCCGCCAGGCGGATCCAGAAGCAGCTCAAGCACAACCGCGAGAATCTCGGCACCGAGCAGTTCGATGGCGTCCACGGGCGGCCCGGCATCGGCGACGCGCGGATCGAGACCTGGCTCGACGACATCCGGAGCATCTATCGCGCGCCGAAGCGCGAGCGTGACGATGCCGATGCCGATGCCGGCGTCGACGTGCAGCGCCAGCCGAAGCGAGACTACAACGACAAGAAGAAGAAGAAGGACAAGAAGAACAAGAAGACGAGGACGAGGACACCAGTCGAAGGGATGAAAGCGAAGGGCGGAAGCGCGCCCGACGCGGTAGGTGATGCGTCAACAGTCAAGCCAGGCAACAGCGGGCTGAAGCTGTCGGTGGCGAGCTGTCTGCGCACGCGATTGCTCAACCAGATGCGCCACAACCGAGACCTCGCCGAGCGCCTGGCCGCCCTCGCGACATACGAGGAAGCTGACGAAGAAGTGGAGGTGGATCGGAACGACAGCAGCTGCTCGCTGGTCGCCGTGGAGAGGAGGAGCGAGAGCGAAGCGTTCGCCTGGGCGCAGGATCTCTCGGCCGACCGGCTCCGTGCGGCGTTGCATCAGGAGATGGCCCAGGGCAAGCGTCTGGATAGACTGGTGCATCGCCGGGCGGGCCTCTGACCACGCCCTGCAACATTTACTGATTGTGTTGTCACACCGCCATCAACGCGGCCTCGTTGTATTTTCACTCTGCAGCTGTACATGTCTTGGCCGCTCGCCCTCCACCCTCCTTGCTCAAGAGAGCACAACGGGGATGTAGTAGGTGAGATAGAGATCCTGCAAGTGAACGAAACATGTCAGTCTCAACTGATGACAACAAGCAACTGTTGTTATGAGAGCCAGCGAGTACCTCAAGCAAGACGTGAAGTACGAGGGCAGTGTTTTCGATGATACACAGGATGACGTTGGTGGGGCTCACTTGATAGCTGTACAGGAAGCGGTTGAACTTCTTGATGTCCACCTTGACCTCGGCCGTCTTGTCCTGATCTCGTCGCGGAGGACTGCGACCCTCTGTTTGCGTTCGTACGAACGGGGAAGCGGTGAGGCAGGGCCATGAAAGCGAACGTAAAGAGCGCCGGCAGATGAAGCAGTACCAATCTGAGGATGGTCGAGGTTGGTGTAAAAGGTCGCCACCGAGACCATATCCGTCTCGACCTTGAGCGTCAACTCGCCAGCCATGTTGGCGGTGATGATGAAGTAGTCGTGGATGTTCTTCATCCTGTCGATGACGTTTCGCAGCAGCTTGAGGGGCGGCATCATGATCCACACCTATGAGAGCAGACGCGTTAGAACACATGCATATGCAGCTGTGTTATCGATCAAGCGAGTGTACCTCAGGGTCGGGGAGGTGAGGCTCCTGGAACTGTGCGAGCTGCGAGGCCGAAAGGAGCTTGACGGGGATGTCCTGCAGCACGGTCATCATCTGATGGCTCTGGAAGAGGAAAGGAACAATAACAAACATACAGACGAGTGAGCAGTGGGCTGACGTGAAACGTGGAGTGGGCAGGCGGCAGCGAACTGACCTGCTGGATCTCGATGAGTATGCTGAGGTAGGGGACGTTCTGCTTCTTAGTCAGCTTCATCGTGATGTCCGTCGCCAGTTGGCCTACGTTGTGGTGGCATGCATGTGTTAGCACGCTCGTGGGACAAGAGGACAAGCGACGAGGGCCAGAGGGAGGGAGGCACACCAGACTTCAAACCGCGTAGGACGTTGTCCAAACTCAACTCGAACGCGATCTCGTTGTTGTTCTTGCTCTCGATTCGGTAATCGTCAAAGAGGGTGGCCTATTGCGCAATCAAAAAGCGAGAATTGAGCAAAATAAATAATAAATAATTTAAAATAATAATAATAAGAGACCAAGTAGCGGTACCGCATTGACGCCCGACCAGACCTGCACTCCGTCAGTTATGTCGGAAGTGAGGATGAACTCCACCTTCTTGGGCGTCAGGTGCACGACGCATGTTTTGCCGATCTTGTCAAGCGTCTGGATGAGCTCTGCAATAAATTAATAAAATAAAACAAGATGTCAATAAATTTGAAAGTCAGATCCAGCGCACCACCCGGCGTTAGATGGGAGCTGGTGCTTACTTATGAGCAGATTGACGTTGATTAGCTTGGAGACGAAGCGCATCTTCCTGTGGCCAAGTATCTTTTCAAATCGTGCCCAAACGGCTGTTTTTGTGTAGCGAAATGCGCTTTCATTTCCTAGAATAATTTCGAATTGTTTTGGACAAAAGAAAATCAAAGAAAAATATTTTCTTGTAATAATGAAGGACCTTGGCTGGAGTGCCATGTTGCCCTGCAGGAACCGCTACCACAGCGTCTGAACACATCCGGCCTCTGCAACGTCGCGCGCGATTGGGTGATCCGTGCCAATCTGAGCCTCACGACCGGTCATCCAACCGAGCTCTTCTGCGGCACCTCGAGCAGTTCTCCCCGTTTCAAAGTTTCCGCCGAAGCTGCTGCGTGCATTCCCCGACATCCCTGGTGGCCGATGGGGGATCGTGGAAACTACCATGAGGGCACGCTCCCATTCGGCAGATAGGGGACGTGCGTCATGTCGGGTTGGGTTTGAACTATGTCTCCGGCAAGAGGCAGGCTGAGGGCAGGTATAAATGGGCGGCAGTGAGAGCGACCAGACCTTTTCTATTTCCCTCTTCAATTCACACACACCCTCCAGCCATCCAGCCAGCCTTCAATAAACAAGGCTTACACACACTACGTGCCCACAAGCGACCCTACACACACGCTCACACTGTCAATAGCCATCATGAACGTTGAGCTCGGAAGAAACAGGCTTCGAGGAATCCTACACTTGCCCAGCCCGACCGCCGCGGCCAGGTTCGCCAGCGGAGTGCTGATGGTCGCCGGCGCCGGCGGCGGACTGCAGGGTCCGTCGGGCATATATCCGACGCTGAGCCGCAAGCTGCAGAAGAGCGGCGTGCTCGCGCTGCGTCTCGACTACCGACGCGCCAACCAGCTCTCCATGTGCGTGGACGACGTGAAGGATGCCATCCGCGAACTCAACTCTCAGTACGGCGTCGAGCGAGTGGTTCTCGTTGGTACGATCTCACCACTGCCTGTGGCCTTCCCACTTGAGCGTTATCTCACGCTGGTCTCTGTGCGATGTGGTTGGATCGTGTAGGATGGTCGTTTGGTGGTGCGGTGGTCATCACCGCAGGCGCGGAGAGCGACAAGGTGATCGGAGTGTGCACGGTGGCCTCGCAGACCTACGGCACAGACGGCGTGACCGAGCTCTCGCCGCGCTCGCTGTTGCTGCTCCATGGGACTGCGGACACCTGCCTCACCGACAACTGCTCCAAGCAGCTCTACAGACGCTCCAAGGAGCCTAGGAAGATCATCCTTTTCGAGGGCGACGACCACAGCCTCTCGCACAACTATGACAAGGCCGAGAGCGCCATCTACGACTTTTCCATCAACCTCTTCAACTCCTGGGGACGCGACACCGGCGAGCTGCAGGACAGCAACTCGCCCACGTCGCAAGCATCGACCACCGGCGAGAAGAAGCGCAAACATTCGCTAGGCGGAGGTAATGCAGGCATCATCTGATCATCGCGCGCAAGGAGAAGAGAAGGAATGGGTGAAGGTGAATGGAGAAGAAGCAGGCGTAAGGCCTCATTACACACCTGTGTGAGCGCCTTGGTCAGCTCTCCTGGATCCTGCCTGTCGTCGTTCGCGCGTTGTTGATGACGAGGAAAGTTTGTGTTGCACGTCAAACACTTCTCGATTCTCACTCGCTTTTCTCTTGTCCTCCTCTGCAGGTTCTCCCACCACCGGGTGCTTCGGCAACATGACGTCCGGAGTTACGATGGTCTCGAGCAATAGGAAGCAAGTGAAGTTTGGCTCGCTGCTCGGCGGGCTGTTTGGTCGGAAGCGACGAGGGTACGTCGTTTTTCTTCTCGTCGAGCTCTCACCATCCTTCGACGTCGGAGGATGTGGTAGTTTATGTTGTGGCTCACGTTTGACGACGCACAGGTGCAGCGTACTCCACATGGGGTCAAGCCCCTTGCTCAATCAGCCATCCCAGCACGCCATGGTGGACGATTTCGTGAGAGGCTAGTTCAACATTGACGCCAAACAACAACAGCGACGACGACGAGGGAAAGATGTGTGTAGTGAGAACAGAGACATGTGTGGCCTTGTAAAAAAGCATAAACACGACCGCACTCGTGATCACCAGAAGGTGATCGTGAGTGGTAACGATTTTGACTCACAATTGTGTATGTGTTGTGATCGTGAACTGAGTGAAAGTGCTCACTGACCCTTCTTGGTGTCCTCGCTGATGGTGATCGCATGCTGGAGGGCCAGGGAACCTCGCCTGAGTCGGGCGATACGCTCCGTTCCCCTTTCCAGGCTCTCCATGTACCTAGAGTGCAGACCGTGTTCCCGGTGAGACGAAAATGCAGCCCTGACACCCAAGGAGTGCAGCGCAGTAGGACACAAGAGAGGAGATCGAACCTGGTGCTGAAGACCTCAAAGTAGTAATTGGCGCCGTTCCAAGCCGACAGGATGCACATGCCCGCTGCCAGCGAAAGCAAGTGAGTTGAGGCGTTGGAGAGCGCAAAGGAGAACGGAGGAGAGTACCGATGAGGATTGTGTGCGCCCAGAAGTACCGCAGATAGAGGATCGACGGCAACATGGTCACGACCGTGTAGAGCAACTGGTAGCCTGTGCGTGGAAAGGCGAAGCGGGTGGAGTTAAAGGCCAAGCTAAGGAGGAGCACATGTGTGCGAAGTAGGCGCGATGGGAGCGTACCGACGAACGCAGCGAGCCTCCAGTTGGGGCTGGCCTTCTTGATGAGCTTGCCGATACCTCCTTTGTCCATGCTGCTGAACCAACGGAACGTGGTCTGGTAGTCCTGCTCCTGCACCTTCTTGGCCGAGATCACTGTGAAGGCCACGTACGCAGTCAGAAACGACATCTTTGGGTGCCCGCGGGGGAGAAGGCTGTGCGTAGCGGTACCTTGAACCTTGATCAAGTAGAAGACTTGCCACAGGATGTAAGGGAGAATGGGAAGGAGGACCATTTGGCTGAACGTTGCGTCCTTCCCGCGGAAAGTCTCATACTTGGCAAGACTGCAGCGTACACACCGTGAGCATACCTCCGAATAACAGAACGGAACGCATCAAGCGAGACGCACCTGTCCGGATCGTTGTCGAGCCATCTTAGGGCGTAGAGTAGTATGTTGGGTGTGAGGTGGATGAATAGCGAAGTGGTCTTGTCGAGTGAGTGGAAAACAAGGCTGTTACGCCACGCCAGCACGGACCACGCCAGAGGACCTGTGGGAGGGTTGATGAGTCAAGTGTGTAGCAACCGGTGGCATCTGATGAGCGTGAAGAAGGCCATGGAGAAGAGGTCATACCCGTGCAAAAGGCGAAGCAGATGAGGAATAGCTCCTCGCTCTTGGGGAAGGCGTGGAGGTACAGCAGAACCATGAGGTTGGCGTAGTAACAAAAATCGAAGAGGAAGTAATGGTACTTCTTGCCTCTGTGTGACACAGCACGAAAGAGCGTCAACATCGCGCACTGCTGTGCACAGACTCTATCTCACTGAGTGAATGAAAGGTGACCGCGTGCACGTACTTGAAGACATACCAACGGATCGTGAGCAGGAGCAGCGCCTTGAGCGTGTAGTAGATGGGCACCCATTCGGGGTGTCTGCCCAGCAGGAGAAACGTCAGCGCCACGTTCGTTACGCCTGCACAAGTCCGATTCTATCAGCAAATGCAAGCGAACACTCCAGCAAGTGCGGGCAAAGAGCGAAAGCGAAAGCGACAAAAAGAACGAACAAGACGAGAGGGTGAGGAGTTACCGGCAACGAAGGAGAACTTGTCTCTGGTCTTGATGAATGGCGCGCGCTGCATGCCGTCCTTGACGCTCTTGAGACGGGTCTCGAGCTTGTGGGCGAGCTTCTCGCGGTGGTTGTCCATTTTCTCTTTGAACCCAACCGGCAGCGACTGCAGCGCGTCGGCCAGCGCGTCGAGCTCCCGCATCAGCGCGAGATTGGCGTCCACGAACGCATCGCTCGCGTCCTCGCTGACCGTGGATGGATTTTCATTTTCTTGTTCGAGCGGCAGCCTCGGCTCTTCTTCGTGCGTCGTCTCGTTGATCGTCCCCTCCGCCAGGAGGGTCTTCTCGGCCGTATCGGCGACCGTCTTGTTGTCCATAGCGTGTTGTGTGTATGTGTGTAGCACTAACCAGAACTCCTTTTTGTCAACGACCCATTTTGTGCTGCAGCTTGTCCGTCCTCGCGGCCTCTGCGTGTCATCAGCGCCACACAAAACGTTCCTTGTGGATTCCCCTCAGCTCTCCTCATCAGGCGGTCGAGTTAGCGAATTATTCGAACAACGCAGATGATTCGAGAAACGTTTTTCTTCTGTATTTTCTTTGTTGCACCTGTACTTGCGGCCTTGCCGACACCCGAGGATGATGCAGAGGACGAGCCGCGGTTTCCCTCTCGGGGCGGGCGCAGCTTATGGACGTGGTGGTGCACCACCTTCGTTTGCACTCCGCCCTCTCGCTGCCGCCTCGTCTTCTTCTACTTCACGCATGCTGCGCGATTCCAGGAAAATCGGATCCGGCATCTCATCTTTGACTTCATCTGCCCACCACCGCGTCGTTCACTCGTCCCTCCGCCTCCGCTTCCCCTCTTCCTCCACATCCTCCTTCACTTCTCCTCGTCGTAGCCTTCTTCTTTTCACGCCGCAGCGCGGCGGCAGATCACGAATCGCGATCGCGCCTCGCCGCGGCTTCGCGAGCAACAGCAACAAGGAGCAGACAGGGGCCAAGGATGCTGAGCCTGTGGAGAGCGGCGGCTCGCGCCGACGGGTGGAGGTCAACCTGAACGAGTCGGTGGACCAGGTGGCCATGGGCTACCTGAAGAAGTACGGCCGCAAGCTCGTGGTCGACTGGCCCCTCCAGGGTCTCAAGTACGGCGCTCTCGGTGCCCTCGCCGTCGGTACGCACACACCACCGCACTGCACACAGCACGGCACACGCAACACATGTGTGCAGCCCGCACACGCACACGCACACGCAACACATGTGTGCTTGTGTGATAGTTAACTCACGAGTGTGTGGCCAAACAGGCGGGGCTGGCTACATGGCGGCGTCGGCCGTGGCACAGAAGGCGCGTTCGCTGTTTGGCGGGCGAGAGGTGGCCACCTACGATTCGGCGGCAGCTGCAGATGCCAAGAAGAAGGAGGGAGGCTTCTTCTCGCGCATGCTCAAGAGCCATCTGCAGGAGGCGCTCGCCCACGAGGTGTCGCGCACCATGAGTCTCTTGACCGCCATCAACCAGGAGCCCCGGCTGCGACAGGGTTCGTCCTCTGTGCGCTAGTGCATTGCTCTGATCCCATACCTACTGATCTGATGTCTCACACTCGTGCTTTGTCGTCTCTCCTGACGCGTTCAGAGATGGGCGGCGACGTGATGATCGACATGGAGAACGCGATGGACAGAGCGGTCTACCTTAACACCAACACAGCCGGCAAGCACCCGCGGTTCGAGATATCCACCGTGCGCACGTGGGAGTACGATGAGCACTGGCTAGTCTCCTCTACAGGTGCACCTTCTCCCCTTCCTGCGACATGATGCGAATGTAGATGTCGTAGCGCCATAGCGTCGTGATCGTGTGTTGTTGTGCTCTCCTCATCACTGAACCTCCACGCTGGAATCCCGATCAACAGGCGAACGAGTCCGCTTGTGCGTGCAGGGCTATCTGGACGAGAAGGACGACCTCGAGAGGGAAGCGCTGGAGAAATCAGAGAGGAAACAACGGGCAAGGGAGAGGAAGAGGCAGGGGCTCAAGCCCGAAGAGGACGAGAGCGCCAAGGACAAAAAGGCCGAGAAGGCGTACAACTGGCACTTTGTGCACATCTCGGTCTTCTTCGACAACGACAGCCGGCAGCTCATTCTCACGCATGATGGTACGACTCCTCCTTCTTCATCGATAGTGCTGTATGAAGAGAGTTGCGACTTCGTGTCCCAACACTAACGTCATCCGTCTTCTCCCTCTGCCTGTGCGTGTGCGCTCGCAGCTGAGGCCGCGGACGACCTGCTCATCTTGCCCGACGCCGAGTGGCCCGGCGACGCTCCTCGCTCACGGGGCTCGGCCAAGAAGAAGACTCCTGACTACGTGGCCGAGGCGTTGCACGACGACGACGATGACTCTGATCCCGACGTGATGCGACAGCAGAGGAGGGGCGCCGCACAGCCTCAGTTCATCGACGCCGAGGTCATCCAGCCCAAAAAGAAGACGTCCGGCTCCAACAAGAAGAAGCGGTGAACGCAGCCAAACAAAACGAAATAAAATAAAATTGCCAAAAGAATTCCAGCAATTTCGGCTTTTCAGTTTGGAAAATGCCGAAAATGAAACAAATAATTGTGTTATTTCGTTCTCTCTATTTCTCTCGCTCTGAGGAAGGTTCTGGCGGCGGCCGATCTTTATTGCCTGCGTTGCGTGTTAGAGGACACCAGCCCCCCTCTCTGCTGGGCACACGGTGGTGGGGTTCGGCGCAAGAGAGATAGATAGAGAGATCGACCAAATTAGGATTAATTTGGCCAATAATTTGCATGCCCCCCATTCGACCGAAGCCATCCGAGGGCGGGTGGTGGGCCGTCGTGCAAGACCGCAAAGATGGCAACTTTGCCCTCGAGACCATCTCGTTTGGCCTGTTCAAGGCCCTCACGGGCGTCAACAGCCCCCCGTTTCGATTAATCCTCTGCGGCTCCAATTACGAGATCGCCCGCGCGTGGACGCGAGAGGAGGCCCTGCGCGACTGGGACTGGGCGCAGGCCAAGTACGAGGAGGAGGTGCACCTGGTCGGTTCGACCAAGTTTTCGGACCACCACTTCCTGGCCCTCTTCGAAGCGCTCTGGCAGCACGATCACCCCGAGGACGCTCCCCAGGACGCCAAGAAGGAAGTCGTCTTCTGCCCCGAGCTATTTGATGGTACGTGCCCCTCGCTCGCTTGCTCGCTCACACAGCATGCACTGCACGCGCACCACTCGATTGCTTGCACGGCACTCACTGGCTCTTGCGTGCGTGTGCGTGGGTGATGTGATCGTGTGCTGGCCACAGCGATACAAGACAACAAGCGTGCGGTCGTGGCGAAGCTGCTATCGGCCAAGGGCCCGGGCATTCTGCAATCGCCAAACCGGCTGGGCGAGCTGCCGCTTCATTTCTGCGTATCGCACTGTAATGTGGAGCTGACCCGCTTCCTCTTGTCGAAAGGAGCCGATCTCAACATGAAGGACAAGACGGGTTGGACGCCACTGCACGTACGCGCTCTCCCTCGCTTAAGTCACCCGTTCACAAGCCATGAATGCGAGCTTCACATGCTTGGCTTGGCTTGGCTTGGCTTGTGTGTGCTGCATCTGGCAGATCGCTTGTCACTCTGGCGACCTTCGCATGTGCGACTTCCTGATGCGGCAAGAGGGAATCGGCGTGATGGTCATATCCTGCGACAACACGCTGCCCCTGCACTACCTCGTCTCTCATTCCTTTGCGGCCGAAGAGGTACGATTGCGGGCACGACAAAAACGAGCTCTTGGAGGACCATGAGTGCACGTGTTCACAACCAACATGACCGTCATGTTTACTCAGGCTCAGCTGCGGTCAGTGCTAGCGATGATGATAGCAAAGGGCGCCTCAGTGAATTCACAGACAGCTCAGGGCACCACTCCTCTGATGCGGTACATACATAGTGGTCATCATCATGACAGCAAGGACTCCTTAGTGACCGTTTCGCGTTCAGGGCTGCCATCAAGCATAACCTCTTCGGCGTTCTTTTTCTGCTGAACAATGGAGCGGACATCAACCTTAGCGACAAGTACACCTCCGTCGTTCCTCTCCGCACATGCCACATAACAGCTCGTGATTGACTCTCCCCGCATTGCAGGACTGGAGAGACGGCGCTGCATTACGCCGTGCGAGGTGGTGACAAGAAGGTTGTGCGCCTGCTGGTTGATCGTGGAATCAATCTCTCCCTCGCGGGTACGTTGATTACTCAAATGTCAAGGCCGTAATGACAGACAAACTGACATTGAGCCTCACTCCCGGCGTCTCCAGGTGACCAGGGAACTGCGCGTGAGGTGTCGATGCGAATGAACCGGCACGACCTTGTTAAGATACTGGACGTGGGCGTCATGATGAACGCAACTGCTGGGTACTGTTGCTTCGCGGTCGCGTGTTTTCTCTTGGCGCATGTTTGTGACAAATGATCGTGATAACAGAAGCGATTCGATACCTATACGGACGTCCACCGAGATGGACGTTGCTAGCGCCGGCGAAGATGACGATGAGGACTCAAGCGAAAACGAGGAGGGCAGTGTACGTATGACTATTTCTTTCATCAGTGACCAAAGGAACTCATCTAACTGGAACCTTGCTTGATCTGTGCAGCGCGAGCGCAGAAGAACTCTGGGCGAGATCAATCCACGAGTGGTGAGCGCGATCGCTTTGGCCTCGTCTCCTGGGCATCGGGCTCGGTCGCCTTCGTTCGGCGCTACTCTAGAGAACTTTGCACTGTTCAACAGCAAGGAACCACGCGAGTCTGCAGTTGAGCCCAAGCTCGAAGACAACAACTTGAAGCCGATAGTGTTTGGTAGGTTACAATCCTGGTGCAGTCGTTTTTGTAACGTATGTTTGCCTTATTCTTCTTGGGTGCTTCAGAGCTCGATCAACCAGCACACGTGTTCAGGCTCACACGCTTCAACAAGCTGACGTCGTGCGACTACTGCAAGGGCTACATCATCTCCATCGTAGCCAAGGACAACTACATGTGTGACGGTAACTCATCGAGCCTGTTCCTCATCCGATTCTCGGTATTCTAACGTTAGCCCTTGTGCTTGTGTTCGCATCCATCAGTGTGTGGTTACGTTGCACACAAGAAGTGCAGGAAGTTCGCACTGTTCACGTGCCAGTGCGAGGACAAACCGGACCGAGAGTTTTTCAATATCGAGCCGTCTCACTCCAATCCTCTCAACATGTCGGCCCCCAGCAAGCCGGCTCGAGACGAACTCAAAGTGGCCTATTCCGTGCAGATGGACCTTCCGAGTCGCATCCACGAGAGCCGGCAACGAGACTCCGTCTCGGACGAGTACCCAATTTATCGCAAGATGCGGCAAACCACACAGGCCACGACCGACGACTACATCCAGCTCGTTTCCGCGTCCTCCAACCAAAAGTCAACCAGCGAGCGCGGCGCGCGTCGAGCACCGTCGCCCGACTTCTCGTTTCCTCGTAATCTCCCGTTGCCGGCACCGCCGGTCAAGCCCGGCGTCATCAACCGTTCAAGTTCGCTGATAACCGCCGCTATGCAGTCCCTGTCTCCACGATCTCGACCAGGGCGGAACATGCTGGCGTCGTTGCACAACGATCTTCAAGTTGCCAGTGTCAATCACGACTCGCCTCGAAATCGGATTGTCCAACAAGGCGACGGGGACGGTGACGACAGCAACGGCGAGCACGCGACATCAGTATCGAAGACTACTGTCACTGCGAGCGCCACTCAGCAGGTTGAATTGACGACGACGACGACGACCACCACCACCACGACGGCAACGACGGCAACCACGACTGTGCCGTCCGGCAATGTTTCCATTGGAGCCGCAAGACTTCAGGCGTCGGGTAACTGGATCCACCGCACACCACAGGACGACATACGACGACGGGAAGCTCGGTTTACACGAAGACTCACCGAGCTCGGATCGAGACCCAGCAGGAAGAGCCTCTCGATCGACGGCAGCGATATCACTGACCAACGAAACAATAACGGCAAGAAGAAAAAGAAGAAGCGCTTGCTCTTCTCTACAGCGGAGCTAGAGAAGATCTTCGACCAGTTCAACGAAATCGACATCGATCAAGTCGGAATCATCAACCAGACTCAGCTCGGTACGTCTCGCTTTCCTCTCTCTCTCTCTTGTGTGTCATTATCGGTACCGGCGAACGACTTACACGTTGTCTTCATTGGCCTGCAGGTGGAAGTTTGGGTGTTTTGATGAGCACTCCAGGCGTGACGGGCTTGCTCTTCAACGCATTTGATCCGGAGAAGACGAACAGGGTCGACATCAAGATGTATGTCACTGGCATGGGCGTTATGATGAAGGGACTGCTCGATCAAGGCCTAGAATGTACATTGTCCTGGCTAGTGTTGTGCGTGTTTTGTGCATGGCACCTCCGCTAACAGTGGGTAATCACAGACGCGTTTAAGATGATCGATGTGGACGGCAACGGCTACATCGACAGATTCGAGCTTCAATTGTTGGTCGATGCCATCTATCGCGCCATGGAGGCTGTCGATATCAAGTTGCCCGATGACGCCAAGACCTTCGCAGACAAGATCATCCTTCTCATGGCCGACGTCTCGGGCAAGATAACGCTTCAGCAGTACAAGACGTGCGTCAACAAGAATACCCTATTCTTTCAGAGCCTCGGCCTCATATTCGACACCGGTACGCTGACCTTTACCGCACACGCGCTCGCTCTTGGTTTCGCACCGTGGTGTGTGCTGATCATTCGTTTTGCTCTAGACTCGGAGTTTGAGTTCCTGAAGGCGCTGTCGAGTCGACCAAAGAAAGAGCTCTCCATCACCTTTGGTCACAAGGACTGGAGCATGGTGCAGAACATGATGCTCGGCATCCGCCGATCGGTAAGAGTTTGATATCTTCAATCCACCAAATGCTCTGAGTTCACGTTATTAACCTGTACCACTTGATCAGGTATCCGAGACGACAGCCCTTCCTGGACGAGAGGTCACCAGCCGAGACGCTGAACTGGCGGTCGAGTACAAACTAGCACAGTACGTGTTTCGAGTTTTGTTTCGAGTTTAACAACTTTTATGAGTCTGCTCATCGTTTTTCTTCACTTCTCTCTGCCAGTGAGCCCAACACACCAGCGTGGATCTTCAAGGACTACTGCCCCATGATGTTCAGAAAGATCCGCGAGATCTTTGATTGCGATTCTCGTTTGTACATGGTACGCACGGCGCCGCACAAGCGTGTTAGTCGCAGCGAGCTCTCTAACGTCGTCGAGCCAACTCCAGTTTTGCTTGGGTCCGGAGAAGATCCTGGGCAATGCCCTATTCCTGGGCAACCTGTGCGCGTTGTGCGAAGTGGTATCCACAGCACGCAGTGGCTCCTTCTTCTTTAAGTCCAACGACGGTCGGTTTTTCATCAAGACTCTCCCACCGGACGAGTTTCTGTTCCTCCGACGAATCCTCCCTAGCTACTACGAGGTGAGACTAGCCGCACTTGGCTTCTCGAATTGCTTGGCGAGTGTCATCAAAGCTAACGTTATGACTCTCCCGCGGGATCTATCAGTACGTTGCCAGTAATCCGAACACCTTGTTGACCAGGTTCTACGGCATGTATTCCATGCGGCAGGTACGTACATACACGTTGCTTTCACCGCTGCACTGAGCGCATCGCTGATGTCGTCAATGCAGGGCAAAAACTCGGAGATCAATTTTGTGGTGATGGAGAACGTCTTCCACCCTGAGGTGCCTGTCGACGAGCAATACGACCTCAAGGTAAGAACGCTCTCCATTCTCGCCATCACGTGTCCTGCGGCTGTGCTAGTGCATGAGCGATGCTCTAATCGTGTTACGTGTTCGCGTTTGTCTTGTGCTAAGGGCTCGACAATCGATCGCTTGGTTGCCGTGGAGGAGGGCAAGTTTAATCCCTCGATTGCGCTCAAGGACATGAACTTCAAGCGGCAGCTCAGAATCGGAGGATCACTCAAGGCGCTGCTGATGGAGCAGGTGGAGAAGGACACACGGGTACGGACGCCGTCTTTAGACTGTTCCCCTTGTATCTTCCTTTTTCAAAACGCACGGCTTACCCTCTGCTCTCCTGTTCAGTGGATGGCCAACTTGAACATATGCGATTACAGTTTTCTGGTGGGGATCCACTCGCTCCAAGACGATGACTCGATGGTGATTAAGTCTCCGGGCGTACGACGGTAACACAAACCGCCTTCTTTGTCGTGCAACCACAGAGAGGTGTTAGTGAGAGTGCGGCCGCTGATGCTGCTGGTGTATGTACAGGAAGCTCAACACGGACCCGTCGGCGTTCAAGAGCTTCATGGGTGGAGTGCTATCGGCTGATGGGGAAGAGATCTACTACATCGCGATCATCGACATCCTCACCCAGTACGTTTTCAAGAAGAAGGGCGAACGCTTGCTCAAGTCTTTTATTCACGATGCCGTACGTCGAGACCCTCCTCAGATGTTGTTTGCGTGTGCGTGTGCTGTGTGTGCGTGTGCGGGCTGTTCGTGTGTGAAGGTTCGACTGATCACCGTGCGGTGGCGATGCTCACCAGGATCAAATATCGGCGATGCCGCCCAAGCCGTACCAGCTGCGGTTCCAGAAGTATGTAAATAGCATCATCATCTGATCGCTGGAGCGGCAGTAGTGAGAGGAAGAAGGCTATTAAAGGCCAAAGAGGACGACGGCTGCGGCGGTGTGCGCACAAACCTCTCCGGGACGACTGTGAAGACCGGACAAGAGGAGGTTGGAACTGGAGCACCCATCCACACCCATCCGCCCACGTTGTGTATAAATATCCAGACCTGCATCTCTATTACCACAAGCCTCGCGCCAAGCAGCGTGCGTAGAAGCAAAAGAGAGGAGCGGCTGCGGAGGGTGCGGGTTGTCTCATGATTCCTTGAAGTTGTGCGAAGTAGCACCCGTTTCCATTGTGCGCTCCCTCTCCGCTCCCTACAAGCCGTCAGCCCCACCCCTTGACCCGCACCTTTCGAGCCGTGCCCGCCCTTATGGGTCCGAGCCAGAAAAAAAGCAGGGCTCCGTCGGGTACCGGCAGGAGCGTGAAGGTGTCCCGTTGCTCGCCACGGGTAGCACGTTCTCGTCCTCGAGCCACCCCTTCGTGCTCGCCGTCAGCAGCTCGCAGCTGCATCGTAGGGTATCGTCATAGTTAAAGTTCTCCGGCAAGAAGAAGGGATAAAGGGCACCCAGCGGTTGACCAGAAATTCGGCCTCTTCTCGCCACAGCGCGGACCACCGAGTGTGAGAGAACTCCACCCACATGCCTCGAGCCCCTTTTAAATAGGTCATCTCAGGCAATGGCCAGTCTGCTACTCATTCACGTCCCATCCGACCATTCTCACTCACGAACAACGATCAACCGCCTATTGCGCACCACCACTACACTACAAACATGATGATGTACGAAACGCACGGCCTTGCGCTCTCCCCCGCCACCATCAGTCCCATGAGACTCTCAGTGTGTGTATGTATGCTACGTGGATTGAAGGCAAGGAGGTGGCTGATCTTCACTTTGTTGTACGTTGGTGCAGGAGGAAGGTCTACGCTCTGCTCGTTCTCGCTTGCATGCTGGGCGCAGCTTTGGCCACCGGTGAAAACACTGCCATCGTAGGCTCTGCGAACGTTGTCACTGCTCCTGTCACTACTGTTGACACCGGTAGCCACGCCTTCCCTCTTCGTCCTCCCTTCCCATGCGTGAGCGACAAGAGAAGGCCCACTAACCACCATTGCCGTGCAGCTAAAACTGTGACCGTGGGCACCACTGCCAACACCGCCTCCTCGGGCATCTTGTCGAGCGACAACGTGGTGTTCCTGGTACTCACGCTCTCTTTCTCTTGCCTTGCTCAACTCATCGTTTGAGGAGGAGCTCATGTCTTGTTCTGCTGTCACACGCACACCACACAGTCCTCGTCGGCCGAATCTCTCGTGCCATTCAAGTTCTTCTGATCACGTTCTACACCGCTCGAGCCTCTTGCCCTTTGCAATTCACGCTCCAATAAACATGCTCTCCCCACCCGCTGCATCCAAGCTTTGTCGTTGTTCCCTGCCTTGTACGGTGTGATTGGGTGCATGCAATTTTATTTTCTTTTATTTTCCTTTGGCAAATAAACAAGATGTCGACACATAAAGAACCACAGAGACAAACACACTTACCCACCGGACACACCATGTGGAGCTCCCGGTTCATGTCCGCCCAAGCGATGGGCATCCTGGTGCTCGTCGTGGTCATGCTCGTTACCGGCTCCGTCAACACGCTCTCCAAGGTTGGCAGCCACTCCATTATTTTCCTCCATTTAAATCTTTCATTCATTTTTGGCGATTTTCCAGAAATGGCAAAACCAGCAGACGAGCCACGGCCTCTCCGGTGAGGACAAGCCCTTCTCTTTCCCCTGGTGCGCACCTGACTCTTTTAAATTTTGTCTTATTTTTATTGTATTTTTAAATGGGAAAATCCGGCGTTCGGGTTCCTCCTTTGTCGCTGCGACCAAGCTTGGACGGTCTCGTGATGGTGCACTTGCGCTCTCTTGTATAGCGCCGACGCCGATCATTGAGTTGACCGCTGCACGACCTGTACAGGACGCAGACGCTGTTCATGTTTGCCGGCGAGGCGCTGTGCGCGATCGTCTACGTCGCAATGCAGGTCTACCGAGCCAAGTGTCGGCCTGCCGGGTACGACAACCGATACCAGCGCATCTCCATCGAAGATCACGACGACAGTGATGATGACGACGAACGGGACAAGCACAAGCTGGCCATCAACGTCACCACAGCCGATGAGAAGAACGCGCCAGCGGAGGTGTGCAATAGCGAGGGCGTGTTATGCCGTGCGTGTCGGCTCTTGCTCACCGATCATGTGGTTTCCACACAGCAGGACCCGTGGTATGCGCCGTTCTACTTCCTCCTCACTTGCTGCTTCGACGTTATCGGAACCACGCTGGGCGGCATTGGTTTGCTCGTAAGTGGACCAAACAATCTCTCTGATCGATGACAACGCAGATGCTGACACGCTTTACAGTACACCTATGCAAGCGTGTTCCAGATGCTGCGAGGCAGTATCATCGTCTTCTCCGGCATCCTCTCCGTTATCTTCCTCAAACGGTACCAACACAACTCGCAATATAACACACCACACGAATCAGGGTTGGCTAACTGATTGGCCTCAGGAAGCTCTACTTGTACAACTGGCTGGGCATCACAGTCACCACTGTGGGTCTCGCTTGCGTGGGCGTCGCTTCGGTTCTGTCCGACTCTGGTTCGAATCTTTGCTCTTATGCCGCGGCGATGCACGACGAAAGCAAACTAGCCTTCTCCTGCACTCACCTACATCCAATTCCAAACAGGCGGCAGGGACATCAAGGAGGTCATCCTGGGTGACGTCCTCATCATCTTGGGACAGCTCTCCAACGCCATTCAGATGATCATCGAAGAGGTCTTCCTGAAGCGACGCAATGTACGCTGCTTCACTCACGCTTACACCCCTCGCACCACAACCTATCTCACTCTCCGTTTGCTATTGTGCGCGCCGGATCGTATGCAGTATCATGCTCTTGTGGTCGTCGGGTACGCTCCGTTCTTCTTCCCTTGTCCCGGTGGACAGACTGGCTAATGCCATTGTTCGCTTTGTGGGCGCATACGCAGTGGCGAGGGTCTGTGGGGCGTTTTGCTGATGGCCGTGGCCGTGCTGCCCATCTGCTATCTCATTCCGGGCTCCGATGGCGGGAGCTACGAGAACGCCGTGGACGGCTTCGTGATGATTGGCAACAATATGACTCTGTTGGTCCTCGTCCTCCTCTACTGGCTCTCCATCGCCTTCTACAACTTCACCTCCCTCTCGGTGGCCAAGAGCCTGACGACGGGTAAGCTATGCGAACGCCCTCTCTCAAGCGTGTGCGTCACTAACTGACACATTGCATTCGCTCGCAGTGCACCGAACGTTCATCGACGCTTGCCGAACGCTATGCGTGTGGGCGGTGCAGTTGATCATCTACTATGCATTCAATCACACCTCGCTGGGCGAAGGGTACGCACAGATCTGCCAGCGCCCCCAGCAGCCATGCACCACACTTCCGTCTCACTCGCCTTCTTGAATCCGCGTTGCAGGTGGGGACACTACTCGTACGTTCAGCTCATCGGCTTCTCGCTGCTCATCGGCGGCACCCTCATCTACAACTCGGTGGTCAAGATCCCGTTCCTCTACTACCCGGCCAAGGAGGACAGACACTGACACAGCTCGGGTGTGTGACGATTATTCAAATAAAATAAAATCAAGATTCCACGCATTGCTGTGTCTGCAGAATTAGAGCGAAGGAAAGAGAAAGCGAAAAGAAAGCGATGCGTGGACGTCTTTTCGGCCAACACCCACACAGCGCTCTCCGGTGAGCAGAGCCACATGGGTGTGTACATGCCACGATTGGTGACCAGCAAGTCGAGCAACATCCAGCCCTACATACAAGCGGACCCACCGTCATCAGCTTTATACCCTGCCTCCAGCAAGCAAGCGCGGAAGCACCAACACCAACATCATGGCGTCATCCAGCTCCCCTTGGCAGCGCTTCTTGCGCGACCTCAAGATAGAAGACATTCTGGGCTCAGGCCCCACCGAAGAGCTGAAGGTTGATATGCTCAACCGCATCATCTTTCTCAAGTACGCGCCTACTCCGTGCTATCCGTAGTGCGGCGCACTCATTGTTGCTCTTGCCGCTGCTGACACTCGTGTGGCGAGCAGCAAGGACGAGACTGTGAAGGAGGCGATTGAGCTGCTCACCAAGCATAAGATCATATCGGCACCGGTTTACGACGACGATGCTAACCAGTACGCCAGCGCCAGCACACTCACACTGCGTGCTAGGAAACTAACTATGTTGTGTGTGCAGGTTCATCGGGTTCGTAGACATGCTCGACCTTGCCACTTTGTGCGTTGAGCACCTGTCCCAAGCTGTACGACCACATGTCGCGCTGTGTTCGCGGGCACGCCTGTGCCGGCCCTTGACCGTGGTCTCGCCTGGTTCGTTGTAGCAGGGGAAGCAGCGGACGCAGGAGGACTTTGAACGCCAGCCCATAGCCTCGGTCATCGATCTCTCGGTACCTCGCTCCGTAGTTGCCGCTTGCCCTAGGCTAGGCTCATGATATCGCGATGTGTGCGCACAGGGTCGTAACTCGTGGCTGCCTCTCGATCGTGCCGCGCCGCTGGGCGACCTGTTCGACGCTCTCTCCAAGCCGGACGTGCATCGTGTTCCGATTATCGACTCCAAAGGTGCTGCCCTTACTTATTGCTCGGTTGTGGATGGTTGGGTTTGTACGACGGCGGCCTGATCGACCTTCTATCAGAGCGTCAGCCCGAGAAGAAGGTGCTCGCAATCATCACGCAAGCCGAGATCATTCGCTGGCTGTGGGTCAGGTACGCATCCACAACGCAACACTCCACTAGGCGGCGCTGACGTGGCCACCGTTGCAGTCGCGAGTCGCCAGGCTTCCCCACAGCTGCTCTGGCGATGAGGATCATGGACATGTCCACTGCGGCCATCCACGAATTTGCCTCTCAGCGCGAACTTATCCTCATCGAGGAGAATCACACGGTCGTCGCCGCGTTGCGCAAGATCGTTGAGAAGAGGGTCAACGGCCTCGGCGTAGTGCGCGCCTCCTTTCCTCCGCTGGCGGCTCTCCTTCCTCGCTTTCGTTCTTTGTTGGTCTGATCGCTTTCGTTCTTTGCTTCTGTCGGGAAGGTCTCGGAGTCGGGCGAGCTCGTAGGGAACCTGAGCGCCACGGACGTGAGGGTGGCCGCGGCGACCGGGTGGCAGGAGCTTACGAGCCTCCTAGCAAAGCCGCTTCACGACTTCCTCAAGTTCAAGGCCTCGCTGATGCTCAATCTCAACGATCGCGCATCGCACCCGCGTCCTATCACCGGTACGTCTGTCAACTCCGTCCTTGTAGGCACTCGTGCGGCTCGTGATGCTTCGGGTTTAGACTCTCACTTGTGGCCTGTCGTCGTTAGTGACGCCGGAGGACAAGCTGGAGACGGCGCTCGAGAAGCTGGCCACCAACCATGTGCACCGGGTGTGGGTCGTGCGCGGCGAGACCAAGATGACCGGCACCGGACCCGCCGCCTGGGCCGACTCCGAAGCCAAGGCAGTGAACATCCCCGTCGGCTGCATCAGCTTGACCGACGTCATCCACGAGCTCGCCCAGTTCAACGCCTAAGAGTGCCGCCAGGGTGGCGCGCAACTGAACATACATTCGGCACACGACGAGTGACGCAAGGCTTGTGCAGTGTAAGAGACGCTTCCATTGCGAAACTAAAGTGACAAGAGGACCATTGGAGGTGTGCTGCACACGCAGGGCTGTGGTGGAGAAGGAGGCGTGCGGGTGTTCGCAGCTGCCACGAAGCACAGGGGATCTGCATCGACTGAGCGCTTACTGAGCGCCGGACGAGGACGAGTCACCGATCTTACCGTACTCGCTCGACTCGCCGACCTCACCGGTGGTCTCTGCAGAGCACGTCGTGCACACACGCGCAAGTCAGTCTCTCGCGCATGCGCCATGTAGTACGCGTGCGCGTTGATGTCGTGCCGTACCAAAGTTGCGCCACAGGAGGTAGCCGAAGAAGGCCTGGAGGGGCTGGATGAGGGTGGTGAGGAAGACGAGGAAGCGAAGGAAGTTGAGGTATCCCGTGCACTGGGCCTCGTCGCCGTCGACGTTGTAGTAGCTGGTGCAGGTCGCGTTCGCGAGGACGTCGATGGCCTTCTCGCCGTAGCCCAGGAAGCTGAGCTTGCCGATCACGACGAAGAAGTCGAACACGGCCATGAACGTGAAGATGAGCATGTGGAGCCTGTCGCGATCCTTGGTGAAGATGGCGTAGATGCCAAACAGGGCAAACGCGAAGAACTGGAAGCCGACCTCCCACGCGCTGCTGAACCAAACGAACACCGAAGCTACGCGTCGGCATCAACACCAGGAGAAGAGAGAACGGGTTAGGGATGCGAACTGAACTGCCATTTAAAAAAATCTTTGAATGAAATTAAATGGACAAAATCTCAGAACGGAAAGAGCGAGCGATTGAACGTACAGAAGATCTGGTAGATGAGGAGGAGCGCGAGGAAGTAGCGCAAGAAGTTGACGAATCGCGGCTTGATGGCGAGGAAAATGACGAGAGCGATCGCGAGAAAGACGAAGAGGAGACCCAGCAGAGGCACCATGATGCGGTGCATGTCGGCCACGACATCGTGGTAGTCCTTGAGGGCGTCCCTCTTCTCATAGAAAATCTCGGCCATCCTTCCGTGCTGCTGTTCTCTTTGTGTGAGTTGCAGGTACAACAACAAGGAGACCCGCAATAGATGAAGGGACGCCCCGACACCCAACACAAGAACTTGTCGTCTTCATTTTCCTATTTGTCCACAACAATCAGTCTGGAAATCACTGAATATTTTTTGAATATTTAATGTTTTGTTTCCCGCTTTTTTGCACGACCGTTACGGTTCGAAACGTTGGTGTTGGCGAAGATGTGCGGCCAACTCTGCTCGCAGTGTGCTGGCGTGATTTGAGTCAAAGCGAAGAAGAAGGTGACACTTGTGCAGGACATGTCGACCGCCGGTGATGAGCTGTTGAGGAGGCAGAACGAGGAGCCTACGGATGTGATCGATCTTTCGGACTGGGAACATTGCAAGGAGAACATCGTGCCCCTGCGACGCGGCAGAAACGCCCGCCAGCTGGCCGAAGTATGCGCGTTGGAGGCTCCGCCGAGCTCTATTGATGCGCGCATCGAATCACAGAAAAAGTAACCCAATCTTTCCAGTCATTTTTCATTTTTCAAATCTCGAATCGTTATTTTCTAATCCTTGTGCCCCCCCGATTGCAGAGCATGGGAGGATGAAATCGCCAACTATGCCGGCGATGATCCGCTTGACCTTTGGTCACGGTGCGCGTCACCACCACCATCTCCTTGCCATCACAGATTCGACCTTGGCTCACCAAACGAGCGACGGCGGCGCTTGGGGGGCGTAGGTATGTGGATTGGGCGCAGCAGAGCATCGTGGCCGTGGACAGCCGACAGCAGCTCATCGTCCTCATCGAGCGGTGCACCAAAAAGTTCACCGGCGAAGCTCTGGCGCGTTACCGCGAGGACCCTCGTCTTCTCCGCCTCTGGCTCGCCTATGTACGTCTTCTCTTTGCCTCTCCCACACACAACCGCTGGCTTGGCGCTCGTTCTCACTCTACCATGCTCTCCCTCGCACGCGTGTGGCCGCTCTCTCTCTCTTCTCTCTCTCTCTCAAGACGGACTACTGTGAGGACCCGCTGGAGGTGTTCAGCTACCTGAAGACCAACAAGATTGGCGAGAAGGACGCCGTCTTCTATGAGCGATGGGCCTCGGCCCTCGAGCACCGCGGCAATCAGGCCCTCTGCCAGAAGGTCTACGAGGCCGGCATCCTCAAGTACGAGCGCGTCTCCCTCTCTCGCTCAGCTGGTGCTGGTCAGGAAGTGAAGTGTTACTGACCTGTGCGACCACCAGGGGAGCTCACCCGGTCGACTGGCTCAAGACGAGGCACAAGGCCTTTCAAATGCGCTTGGTGCAGAAGATCAAGCCCGCCGCACCTTTGCAAGGAGGAGCCTCTGCCTCTGCCTCCGCTTCGTCCTCTTCCCTCTCTTCTGCTCGCAGGCCGGCTCTCGCTTCTCTGTCTTCTTCGTCTCGCGCTCCCACGACCGGCCTCCGACCCTCGACTCAGCTCACCGGCATGACCGCACGCGCCGGGACGTCGTCGTCTACGCTGCTCAACATGCCCAGCGGCGGCGTTCGTCTGGGATCGATCGCATCGAGGTCTGGATCGTCGTCGTCGTCTTCTTCTGCCTTTGCCTCGGCGCCCAACGGCAAGACGCTCAAGTCGGAGATCTACGTCGATCCGCCCCACATCACCGGCAAGCCGGCGAGCACAAGCAGCAACATCAAGAGCGCCAGCGACAAGGACGAGCTGCCTCACGTCGCTCTGCAGACCGAGTGCTCAGCCACGGCGGAGGGCAAGTGGCACACGCTGGCTCCGCTGCAGGAGCGTCAGAAGGAGAACCGACCGGTGCCTCTCAAGTGGAGCGAAACAACGGTACTACCTTACCCGCGTCGCCTGCCCTCCATCACCCACGTTGTGTGGGTTGATCCTGAACCTCTACCTCCTCCACCTGGTTACCCGCTCGACTGACCGCTCCCCAACGCCATGACGTGCAGCTGCCCCAGAACCCGACCAAAGCCAAGCCACAGCCCACGGAGAGCTTCGCCATCTTCGTGGACGATCAGTTCCAGTGAAACAGTGCGTGACACTCGCCAGTGCACGAGATCGGCCCTTACACACGTGGTGCTGGAGGTCGTATCAACTTCCAGTCCTGTGGTCTTCAGACCACGAAGGTCGCTAGAACGTTGTGCGGGTGGTGCGCGTGTGGCGCATCTCGCAACGCTCACAAGGAAAATTGTACAAAATAAATAAAAAAACTTGGCGCCTCATCATCTTATAGATTTGTTGAAAGAAGATTAGCCAAACCTCCCGCCGACAACGCCAACCGTCCCCGTGCCACAGCAGCGTGGGTGACACCCCCCGCACCAGCTTGAGAAAAAGAAGGAGGTAAGCACCGGGTGGCGGAAGAACACCGGAGTTGAAACAGAACTTCCACCGCGGCTGTGCAACCGGCCCCGCGGGTAGCTCTCTTAGCTGTGTTCACCACGATCGAACACGAAGACTTGCCAAAGCCCGACCATGGATACGAACATCGAGACGACCCTCGCCCGTGTGCTGGCCGTGTGGGCGCACCGGGTGAGGTTGGCCCTAGTGATGGCCCAGCACTAGCTCCGCCAATGGGTCAGTCCGTAAGGTCCGGTGGCCACACAACCAGAGCGTCTCCGATCCCTCAGCCGTTATTCCTTCACACCGCCCAAGGAGCGCACCACACCCCACACAGCTCGGACCTCGAGCTGCAGCTATCCCCTCTCCCTCACTCCCTCTGTGCTCCAGACAGTATGGGCTCCGGATCGCTTCGTTCCATTCATCTGGCCCTGGCTCTCGCCTTCGCGGTCGCCATCTTGCTCGCCTGCTGCCCCGGCGGAGGCCAGGCCGTGACCGTCGCTGGCACCAGGAGTCTCTCCACACTCGTTTCCTCATGGCAAAGTGCCTACCTCTACGCCAGGTACCTGGTCATCATCACTCATGACGCTGGCCTGTTTCGGTTTGATGAGATGGCGGCCGCATCTGTTAGACAACAGGAGTGTAACACACGCCCGAGGGGCATTAAGTTCACATGCTCACCACACCGGATGTTTTCTTTCCCTCTCGGGTCAACAGGGACGACTTGACGTTCACCTACACCACCGTCACACAGCTGGCCGAAGTCGGCAGCATCACTTTCGACGTTGCGGTTGCCGAACAACCTCTCTTCTTGAAAGGCGATGCCGTCATCGACTCGCTTACCCAGCTGCCCCTCGCGGCCAGCGCCGTGGTCATGGGCTACAACCTGCCCGAGCTCAACGCCACCACGGACACGCTCGTGTTCGACGTTGCCACGCTCGCCCGCATTTGGCGCCGGGACATCACCGTCTGGAATCACTCGGCCATCGCCGATCTCAACCCCGCCCTCGCCGCGAAGCTGCCCAACCAGCCCATCGCGCTCGTCTACAAGCAGACGCCTGATATAATCGGGGCCGACATCACCGGAGCCTTTGTTCAGTCTATGTCCCATGACGCGGACTTCAAATCGGCCCTCAGCGCCTCGGGAGGTTCGCTCGAGAGCCTCATCGGAGCTAACGGCCACCCCATCGTCAACCAGAGCCAAGCGATCGGCTACCTCACCGGGACGCCCTACACCATGGGCTACTTTGCACTCCGCGACGCCAACACGGCCAAGGTCAAGTTCTCGGCCATGCGAGACGCCAGCGGCAGCATCGTGCAGGCCTCGACCGCCACCGTCCAGGCGGCCATGACCTACTACCGCGCGCAGGTCATCGCGCAGAAGTTCGTCGCCGACATCTCCAACGGCGGCAACGGCAGCTGGCCCATGAGCTACCTCACCGCCGTTGCTCTCGTCTTCACGAACAGCACAAACTCGAACAAGTGCGTCACACTCAAGGACACCCTGGATCACCTCAGCTGGACTCAGGTACGCGATTCGCTTCTCCATTAGACGAGACTTAGCGAGCCTCTGTCTTTGAGTCCGAACTGATCCATGCTGGCCATACAACAGGTGAACGACTATGCCGTGGCGCTGACACAGACGGCCGGCTACATTCCTTTGGACACGGCCTACCGACGCAACCTCATCGACCTCATGGGCACGATCCTCTGCAACGGCGACCGGGCTAGCGGCTCAGCCTACGTAATTGGTCTGGGCGGGCCTCTGCCCGTCTACACGTCTTGGGCGTCGGAATACACGGACAGCTCGCTTAAGCTCAAGTACTTCTCAAGCGATGCGCTGACTTCCATTAAGTTGATGCAGTCAGGTACAATCACTCTGCCCCTCGCTATCTCTATGTGTGGGCGTCTCACGAACTCAATCTCGGATTACCTCAGGTGACATCGACTTCGGTTCCACCGTCGTGCCACTGACTCCCGCCACACTGGGACCCATGCCCGACGTGATTGCTGTCAAAGTCAACGCCCATGCCTACTGCTTCACCTATAACGTACGTTGACTCAAGACCCGCGGTCGTGCTTCACCACCTCTGCCTAAACAGCGTTGGTGTATGTCCTGTCTTGTCCTGCCAGTTGCCCGAATTTGTGAACATGGACCCGATCGTCCTCCACTGGGAGACCGTATCGGACATCTATCTCAACAAGGTACCACCGCACTTTCCCAGGCCTCTGAGTGTGATCA
>CDFA01023310.1:0-13915 GCA_000826305.1 Acanthamoeba healyi | reverse complement strand
TACCAGCCAGAGTCGGTGACGTGTTCCACGCCAGGAGCCGTGCCAGGCACGAGCAGTCCCTTGTTGGTGATGGACGGGATCAAATCGCCTTGCGTGCCTGCATTGTGAGAAACGTACGGTGACGGCTTTCAGTTCTACCGCCTCAGAGGCAGATGGAGAGTGTACAGTCAGTGGGAGCGGTACCATGAAAAGCGAGCGTGGTCTGCGACTCGGCTGCGTTGTTTCCGTACGTGGCCTTGAACTCGCTCCACTTCCGGTCGAAACGACCGATCAAATCGGACTTCATCACGTTCGTTATCGTGACGATGCCTGTGTGCGCGCGCATGAGCTGCATGCACGCCAGCGGGCTTGAGGAACAGGGGCGCAAGCGAGAAACGGGACGCACCGTGCGAGCTGGCGCAGGTGTGAAGAAAGCCCTCGAGCACGTGCGTGTCCATGAAGAACCGCGTCGACTTCCAGTCAGTGTCGCCCGCAATCGTGGGCTTGAGCTTGGCTTTCATGCGCTCCTTGTCACCCCATCCAAAGCCAAAGCCTGGCCACTTCTTGGCGGCCTTCTTCTTCTTGCCGGTCGTCATAGACTCCTCGGCCTCGCGCGCTTCGATCTGCGCCAGCTCGCCCTTGACCCACTCGTCGTGCTCCATCTCCTTCTCGACTCGCATCAGCTTCTCGATGAGCTTGCGGCTCATGGCCTCTTCCTTCTTGGCTCTCTTTGCTTGCTTCTGCTTCTCCTCCTCCTCCTCCTCCTGCAGCAGTCGCACGATCAACTCGTCGCTCGTCATGTCCGTTGCTCCATCCTCTGCATTGATCCTGCGCCGCTTGGCGATGTCCTTGCTGACGCCATCACCGTCGCCGCTGAGAGCTCTGGCCAGAGCTTCGTCGTCCTCCTCCCTCTTCCGCTTCTCGCGCTCTTCATCCGCGATGAGCTGCAGCGCTAGCCTTCGGTCGCGCTCCGTAAGCGAGTCCTGACGCACGAGCTCGCGCCAACCCTTGGTAGGCGTTTCTCCGTCATCGGCGACGCCGCTGGTACTATCCATAGCGTCCTGGCTGCCCTCGGTGCTGCTGATCAGCAGTCGTCGCCGCCTCGATCCACGCTCTGTTGGCGTCGGCGTCGGCGTCGGCGTCTGAGCGTGGTCGCTGATCGCGGGCTCGCCTGCCTGCTCGCTTTGGGCAAGCTCGCGCGCGTAGCGTTCGTCCTCCTCCTCTCGGCGCTTCATCGTGCGATAGGCGTCGTCCTCGATGGCCTGCAGCGCTCGAGCCAGCACCAGATCGGTGTCCACTTCGTCGCCCTCCTGCTCCTCCTCTCCGCCATCCTCCTGCTGAGAGGACGCGGCGCTGGAGATGACCTTGCTCTTGGCGCCCTTGAACTGGCCCTTGAAGATCACCTCGCCCGTCTGCGCGCCGCTCATGATGTCCGCAAAGGCGCTGTTGAGGTCGGCGAACTCGTGCTTCCGTCGCCGGTGCTCTGCCGGCGTGAGCGTCTCGTACTTGCTCCTGCTCGAGCCTTCTTCCTTCTCCTTCGCCTGCTCCATGTCGGCCTTCTTGTTCGACGACGACGACGACAAAGACGAGGTCGAAGACGACGACGCCGAAGACGACGCCGCTGACGGCGATGACGTCACTGGCTTGGATGGCGTGGGCGGACGGCTACTGTCGTCAACGCGGTGGCCGTGGTCGGTCATGCCGTGTTGTTGTGGTGTCGGCGAGAGGAAGAGGTGCGGACGGTCGAGGATGTGCTGCAGGCATCGGTCGACGTCGGCACCGCAAGCGCGCACCACCTCGGCCACCTGCCTTTCGCTCAGGCCCGGGAAGACCTCTCTCACGGTCTCGCCCTGTGTCGGCCAGTCAGCATGTGAGGTGGGGGAGGGGTCAGTGGCCAAGGAGTCTCGATTAACTAAATCAAAAATAATAAGCAAAAAATAATATAAAATAAACTCAGAGCTGGTGGCGAGTAGTCTCGGTCGTACGACATGCTTGACGACCGCAGCAGTGGGATCCACGGGCTCGGGGTACTCCATCTCTTGCTTCTCCACCAATTTTGTTTTGCGTTTTCGAGATTATAATAATATTTATATTTATATTTTGATATATATTCGAACAATTCATTTCTACGAAAGAAAAAGGTTGGTTTCAGTTTCGCCTGATCCCCAGCGCGAATGCAAGTGCAAGCCCGAGCACACAGGGCCGGATTCGTGGAGCTACCGCCACCAACGTCCAGACTGTCGTCTTCCTGATCATAATGCAGGCTCACGGCCACATGGCCGGGTTCTCCACGATGCAATTGTACAGCGCTTCATCGGACAGGAAGCGGTCATCATCCATCTCCTCCTCCTCTCCCTCCTCCCTCGCCTCGCCGCTGCTGGACGCGTCTCGCGCCGTGTCCGCTGTCCCATGGTGATGGTGCTGGTGCTTGGTCGGGCCGGCTTGCTGAGGACTGAAGACGGTAGGACATATCTCGGGCGGGAGCGAGTACTCGGGCGACCGGTAGTCGATGGCTTGACAGTCCGGGTCGTAGCACTTCTGGTAGAACGTCCCGCTTCGCAAGTCCACCACGATCATGATGTGGTTGCTCTGCACGCAGCGCATGGAATCGGTCAGTTACCTCTCGCGTGCGTGCGTGCGTGCGTGCGTGCGTGCGTGCGTGCGTGCGTGCGTGCGTGCGTGCGTGCGTGCGTGCGTGCGTGCGTGCTACCTTGTGCTCTCGACCAATGTTCTCGCAGAAGCGGTTGTGAGTGATGCTGTACACGATGAGATTGTTCCATCGACGGACCGAGCGGAAGCCGCCTCGCCGGCCCGGTCGCTCGCCGCCCACATGTCCGGCGATGAACTCGTCGATCGCCGGGAGCCCGGAGCCAAACGACGAAGACGATGACGACGATGACGTGTAAGCTGGGTACGATGAAGAGGGAATGGGTGGCAGGTACGATGAAGATGACGAGTGGCGCGACAAGGACGTGGATGGGCCCACGGGTACGGCGTAGAAGGGAAGAGCGGGCTGATAGGGTGAGGTGAAGAGGGGCGAGTATAAAGACGATGACGATGAGGAGGATGCGGTGAGTGGAGAGTGGCGGGGATCGGAGTTGGGCGAGCACTCGGGCGTGACCCGTGGGAGGAAGTTAGTTGGGGGCAGCGTTGAGAGGCGGTAGCCCGAGGACGTCAAGGGCGGAGGCGAGAAGGTGAGCGTGGGAACAGACGAGTACGGAGATGACGATGATGCACATGAGTGAGGGCCGCTAGTGGCTGGGGAGGTGATGATGCCCGTGGTGAGGTTGGGCGGCAGAGTGACGGGCGTGAGGTAGTGTGAGTAGAACAGAGTCTCTCTTCCATCCTGGGCGAGTGTTGCGGCAACTCAATATGTGAGTGCACGCGCGCAATCTATGAGAGACGAGCGGAGGTGGTACGAACCTCTGAAGGCACAGGCTCGCATGAGAGAAGATACACCCTCTTCACGTCCGTCTCCTTGGCCTCGCCCACGCGCGTAACCAGCGAGCTCACGAACCACGAGAACGACATCTCCATCGGCGGTGTACTATTGCTGGTCGTCTGTTCCACTGCTCCCTCCATCTCCTCTTCGTTCTCGCTCTTCTCCTTCTTGATGACGATCACATCCGGTACCACCACGGCGCTAGCCACTGTTGCTGCTGACGAAGAGCCGGCGGAGGGCGCGTCGTGGTGATGGTAGTGGTGGGGCGGCACGAAGCGGTTGATGGCGCTGGGCCGGAGGAAGAGCTGCTTGCCCGCCTTGGTCGAGTAGATGAGCCTGAAGTTGCGGTTCCGCGTGTAAACGCCCATGTCCACGATGAACACCTCCTTGGCCTTGTCTGCACGTGAGTGAGCGATGGAGTGAGATTCGATCGCTACGGCGCAGCTGCGGCTGGAGGTGATCAGTGCCTCGTACCGTTCATGACAAAGAAACGATCGAGCATCTCATTGCTCAGCCCGCTCTTGTCCTGCGACGATGGCAGCAGTGTCTCGTGATCCTCGCTGACATCAGCGATGGACTCTGAGCAGCCATCTCTGTCGTCGGTGCCGTCACTGCTCTCGGCCGCGGCTGTGGCCGCATCCTTCTTCTCTCGCTCACGTGCACGCGCATGAAGCTGGCGAAGGAGCACGAGCTTGTGGTGCAGCATCCTCACAAAGTGTCCGCAGTGCTGGTTGTTGGCAAACACGTAGTTGTCGGGCAGGCGCAGGACCAGATGACGCGAGAACTTGCGCGCGTCGGAGCTATCCAGATCGACAAAGTGCCGACGCCGCACGCGGAAGGGCAGACCGAAGAAGAGCTGCACCTCGCGCCCCACGAACTTGACAAAGGCCTTCATCACCGCTTCCTCATGGCCGCCGGACACGATGTGCGGGTTCTCGGCCTTAAGGAACTCGATGTCAAAGTAGAGATTGCAGCACACGCCCTCGCGTATCTAGATACGCTCACACGACGCCACACAATGCGCTCACAACGTGTAAGAGATGTCACGGACCCAAGGGGCAAGCTGGAGCGCGTGCGCGTGTACGCAAGCTGGTGGCGCACCATCTCGTAGTAGTTGCGCTGGGCGGGTTCGGATTGCACGTAACGTGTCCAGAACTGCTTGTAGGTGGTCACGATGTAAGTGCGTAGACCTGATGCGATCACGTGATGCAAGTGAATGAGCTACCGCTGCCTGTTCATGAGATGAGACGCATCAATGTGCGTGCATGTGGCACACGTACCGCATTCTTCCTCCTTTTGTCGTTCGCGTGCAAACACGTGAAGTCCCTCGCCTGGCCTCTCATCAGCGAAGCGGAACGCCAGCCTGCGCACGCAATGAGGACCACAGAGGTCAGCAGCACAAACAGAATCGACAGTCACTGCCGTCGGTGAGGAGGCAGCGAGCGTACTCCTGACGAGGAAACTCCTCATACGTGTCCCTGCAAGGATCACAACACAACTGTGCGTCAGTGCACTGCGATGCGCACGACACACGCATGAGCACAAGAGGAACCAAACCCGACGGGCCGGCGTAGAAGCTCGAGGTGCTGCCAGGCGTCGTGCTTGCCCTTGTCGGCGGCGTAGAAGCGCTCGGGCGGAATGGGCGTGATTGCCAGCCGCTTCGCGGGCGACCGACGGGTCTCGCTTGGCAACTCGGCGCCCCACACCCTCCCCTTGCAGCTCTCCTTCTCCGACTTCGCCTCGCACTTGACCGACGTCTTGGCAGTCGCAGGGGGGGCGAGGTAGGTGTCAAATTGGGACCCGTCGTCATCATCGCTCGTTTCGGAAATGCGCCGACACCGTCGCTTCAGCTGCCGCTGAAACTCTTCCATCTCCGCATCCAGGACGGACACGCTCACCAGTCGTGCCATGGGTCCCTCCTCCCTTGACACCCTCTTGCGATCTTTACCTCTTGAACTTTCGCCAGCTGAGTTGGCAACGGCGAGTTCTGTTTTGGCGCCAAAATGTCATTCATAGGAATTCAAAGCACGCATCAAAAAGGCGGGAAAGCAAACGCAGGCAAAACGCATCAATTTCCTTTCCTCAACGAGATGAAGCCAACCCAGATGTGGCGTCCTACTCGCGGGGGAGACGAGTCGCTACGCGATCGTCAAATCGCGAGTAGGAGATGCAAGGAAGAGGAGGAAGAAGAGGTGGAGATGGCGAGGAGGATTGGAGGCAGCCGACGTCGGAGGTTTCGCCACCGGCGCCGCGAGCGCCTCGTTGGCCGCAGTTTCTGATCAAGCCCAAGCAGGAGGGTCCAAGGTTCGTCTACCCCGGTGGTCCCCTCGGTCGAAAGCCGAGCAGAGCGGCCAAGGCATCTTCGAAGAAGCAGCAGACAACGAGGAAGCGGCAGCACAAGACCAAGGACTGGTCTGCCTCCCCGGCGAAGCAGCTCAAGCAAGCGCGCATCGACACCTTCTACGCCTCCACGAAGCCGCCCAGCAACGCTCTCCAGCTCGATCGCTTCCCTCCAGAGAGCTCATGGTCGCCCATCATCGCACAGAAGCCCCTGCACTCTGTTTCCGTGCTGCCTCGCCGACGGCTGCCGCCGCTGCACGTCCAGCCCGTCCCTGCTACAGCCGCATCTCGTGGTGCGCTCGCCTCGACCTCGTCGCCAACGCCACAGGCGGCCGCTCCGCCCGACTGGGCCTACAGCGTGCCGAACACGCGAGAGACGGCCAAGCGGGCGCGCTTGTCTTATCTGCCGCCGCTGCGGACCGTGGCAGCGACTGGAGCGAGCTCTATGCCGTCTGATGCCGGACCGCAGCCCTTGCGCACGCCGTTCGCTGGCAACTGCGACACCAAGAGCCGTGTTGTCGGCAGTGCAATCCTAAGTGGCATCGACGGCGCGAACGACATGGGTCGAAGCTCCCGCACACCAAGGGAAGAAGAGAGGTACCAGGTCTGGCGACGTCTCTGTGATGCCGCAGGCACCAACGCGCCAGTGCCCCAGCAGCCGAAAGCTGTACCACAGGGTACGCACGCAATCGCTGAGATCGTTCGAGCCTCGACGCATTCTGATCTGATGATGGCAGAGCGACCTTTGGTTCGCGTACCGCCTTCAAGACCGAGCGAGCCTAGCTACGACCAAACAGCTCCGCCTCGGCCACATTCATCCCCGCAGGCCACAGAGAAGTGGGGTGCGTGATACGACGCCCTTTGCTGCCACACAGCTGACGTGTCTGGCCCTGCACAGAGGCTGCCGCTATGGAGGCCTGGCATCAGCTGTGCACGTCACCCGCTCTCTGCGCCACTGCCACAGCGGTGCCCCATGTGGTACGTCCTCCGCGAGCCCGCCGATCTGGTGTTGACACCTTCTCAAACTTGTGGTGGCAGGAAAAGCGCACTACGACACAGCTCCACAAGATCGTAAGCGTAGGTGCAAACCACCTCTCCGCCACCGAGTCTACATTCAAGCTCGGCGAGCTGGTTGGTGTCCGGCCTCGGGATAAGATCTTCGTCGTGGACCTCGAAACGAAAGCGACCATCGAGTTTCCGCTCTACGCCGAAGAAGAAGTCTTCAGTTCCTCCTTTTCGCTTGCTGCGCCTCCTGAACTGATCGAAGGTACACCCGAGATATGCTCCTGCCCTGCCTGTACTCCACGGCGAGAAGCTCAACGTTGTGTTCCATCAGGAGAAGAGCCGATCGACGACGATGCGCCCACGACTCGCGAGCAGTTTGAAGATGGTCAACGAAGGATCGCCAAGACGCTCCAGCAGTGCATGCGCTTCCTTGACAAGATCAACAAGACGCAACCGGCCATCCTGTCGGTCGAGAGGAGAATGGCCTTTATGCGCGACCGCCTCGCCGTGTCTGCTACCGAGAAAGAGGAGTGAAGTACTCGAAAGTGAGAATCAAGGTAAAGTGCAGGTGATTTAGTACATCTTGATCTCCATCAAGTCTCGTAATCGGTGAAGGGAACGCGGCCGATGTCCTTCTCGCGTTCCTTCTCCTTCTTCTCTCGCTCCTTCTCCCCGAGTGGCTCGAGCAGGCTCTTCCACGAGTGGAACTCCTTCTTCTTCCTCTCCTTCTCGTGATGCTGCCCTCCATCCTTTTCCTTGTCCTTATCCTTCTCTTCCAGCGGCTGCAGCAGATGGTACCACGCCTCGAGCTTCTCCTTCTCCTTCTTTCTCTTCTTCTTCTCCTCCTTCTCCTTCTCCTTATCTCTTTCCTTCTCGCCTCCTCCACTTCCGCTCACACTCTCGTTCGTTGCAGGGGCAGAGACGACGATCGTGGCCGCGGCGGTATCGACGCGCCCGAGCAGTTCGTCAAAGTCTACCCGCGGCCCTTTCTTCGAGTCCCTGGTCTTCTCCTTCTCCTTCTCTTTTTCCCTCTTCCTCTCCCTCTTCCGTTCCTTCTCTCGCTCCTTCTCCCTCTCCTTCTCCTCCTTTTCATCTGATCCGTGCAGGGGCACGGCAGCCGAGGCCGTACGGTGGTGCTCGTGGTGGTGGAGCTGATGCAGCGGCAGATGGAACGGCTGGATGAGGCCGCTGTCGTCGGTGTGTGGTGGGCCGTCGGCGATGACGATGCTGGCCAGGCGGCCATTACTGTTGGGTCTGCTCCTGGTCTTCCTGCTCTTGGTGTCGCTGGCGGAGATGACGACATCCTTGTCTCTCTCTTCGTCTTCCTTGACCTTCTTCTTGCTACTGCTTCCGCCGCTGCCGCCGATGCTTCCGGTACTGCCTCCGCTTTCCTCGTCCTTCTTGGTGCTCTTCTTCTCTTTCTTCTCCTTCTTCTTCTGCTTGGCCTCGTCGATCATTCGTCGTCGCTCCTCCTCCTGTCGCTTTCGTACGTCCTCGCCCCACTCCCGCTCCAGGCTCTCCCACACGATGTCGGCTCGTTCCTTCTCTTTGTCCTTCTCCTCCTTCTTCTCCCGATTTGCTCGCTCTTCCTCCTTCTTCTCCTTCTTACGTTTCTTGGCCTCGGCCAGCATGCGCTTACGCTCCTCCTGTTGCACCCGTCGCAGGCTCTCGTCGCCCACGCCCCACTCCGTCTCCAGCGTCTTCCACAACTCGAGCTCCTCTGATCATCGTTACCACCAGCACCATCATCAGCCTCGCACTCCCGCCGCACACACTCACGGGCTCGATCAAATCGATGCGTACCCTGCAGCTTTCGGCTCCGGTGTGGCGAGTGCGCGTCGTCGAGGGTGAACTTGTTGTCATCCCTCTTCACTTCGTCGATGTCGATGCCGCGATAGACCCGGAACGAAATGCTGCGATCCGCCGAGCGGGTTCGTCTGTGCCCTGTCAACGACAAGCGACGCCACGCACATACAGCACAAGACAGAGGATGAGCTGCAGGCGATGAACCACAACGACGGGCGGAGAATGCATCGGCCATACCAAGGTCCGACGAGGATGAGGAGAGGGACGACTTCTTGCTGATGCTAAGAGGAGGTATGGTTGGCGAGTCGATCTTGTTCGAGCCTCCGCGCGGGAAGGGCGAGTTGGGCGCCGAGACGGGCGAGGAGGGCGACGAGCTCGATCCGGCACGCAGCATGGGCAGCATCAGGAAGCCCGTCGGCGTGTTCGACCCCGACCCCTTCTTCTTCTTCTTCTTATTGACCTTCTTCTTCTCCCGATCCTTCTCCTTGCTCTTCGCCTCTCGGCTGTGACTTCGCCCGCTGCCCTCTCGGCTCTTGCTCTTCTTCCTGAAGGCGCTGCCGATGCCTCGCTGGCTGCTGATGATGACGCCCTCGATCTCATCGTGGTCGTCGTCATTATCTTCGTCGTCACCGCGCTCGAGGATCAGACGCAGGGTCGTGGGCGAGTCGAACGAGTGCGAGCGCTCGCGCACCAGCTTCGCCGGTACGAACGCCTGCTGATGATGCTCTGTCGTGCTGCCGACGGTGCCCGACGCGTCGCTGCCCACTTCGTACTCGGCCGAGATCACGCGCGTGTCGATGCCGGTGCCGGTGCCGCTGCGACTACCGCCAGCCGACGAGCTGGTGCTGCGCTTGTTGCGCTTCTTGTACAGGCGAACCAGCGCCGGCGAGGTGGAAGTGGAGGGGGAGGACGACCCGCTGCGAGCCTCGTCGTCGGTGACATCATCCGACGAGCTCACTCCATCTGCAAATTCCAATCCAAATTATGTACGTCACCGATGTCAGCCACCGCAGCAACACACACACACACAGAGAGAGAGAGAGAGACGACGTCGGAGCTAGCATACCGCGGAGAGACAAGGGGTCCTCGCTGTCGCTTCGAAAGTCGACGTCCAAGGTGAGCGGCTTGCGCGGACGGAACTTGCCGCCTTCGGCCTCGCGCAGCACCCGCACGCCATGAGGCTTGCTAGGGGGTGTGAGTCTATCGACGTCCGCTCCGCCCTCGCCGTTCTCTTCTTCAGGCGCCACCGTTGGGTCCTTGAATTTGAGACTGCAGTACTTGGCTCGAATCCACGCGTCGAGTACCCTGGTACGCGCCACACAACACACACACACACACACAGCCCACGATTGGACGTCAGTACAGGAGTCAGAGCGAGAGGGCGGATAGGAGCACATGTACGTGGAGGACGAGGCGTGTGTGGGCTTGGTGAAGCCAGGCGGAATGTAGGCTTCGTAGATGCGGTTCACGACAGTGTTCCCTCGCGATTCCAGCATCTGACACATCGCAGCACATACGCACGCACACGCACACACCGCACACGCACGCACAGACGACAGATCTCACATATGAGAGCGATGACGACACCAAGGGGGCTTCGCGTGGGACGAGGTTGGAAGGAAGGAGGGAATGGCGCACCCCCAGTTGTTCGTCGGACCAGAGGTCGAGCTCCAGCGAGCGAACGCGGGTGATTTGGACGCCCAGCGAGCGATGCACGCCTGAGAGCGAAGCGCCACCTGGTGACTAAGCGGAAAGAACGAAAGAGAGGGAAAAGAGAGAAGGGAGGGAGGGAAGGGGGAGGGCACCAGAACAGCGAATGCAAACGACGACGCCCAGCGTCAACGAGGCCCATTTTGGAGCTTCATGGGCGAAGCAGGTGCACAAGGTTCACAACAACGTGAGTGGCAGGCGAGGAAATGCAAGTTTGATTGAATTAAATCGAAATGGGTTGACAATGAAGAAATCAAAAATGGATGAACAAAATGCTTGAAAGGTCTGGAGATCGATTGAAAAACAAGATTAAGGATCAAAGAAAAAGCCTCAAGCATGTCCAAACCTTCTGCATTGCAGTCTGCACATCGATCGTTGGCTGTGCAGATGGCCTGGAGCCTTTGATGGACGCTCTCTGACGTCTCGGCACAGAGCATGAGATCGATCAAGAAGAGGGGGACCACCACAGAGGGAGGACCGCGACGTAGGATGCGTTTGTGTTGTTTGTTCGCCGCCACACGTGTGTTGGCAGAGGACTCAACAGCTTGGTAATTTATATTTATTTCTGTCATGCTGTGTTGATTGGCTATGCAAAGAATGCGACTCCATGGCACCAGGCTTTGTTTCCTTGCCCTCTGCACCATCACACGTGACAAGTGGACAAGAAGGAAGGACTATGAAGGTTATGTGGGCAGATGTAGGAGATGCAATGCTGTTGTGTACATTTGTGTGTGTGTGTGTGTGTGTTGTGTCGCAGTTTCAGTGGCAAAGGTGTTCCGTACTGGAGCTGGGAGATGGCAAGGATGAGGAGACCATCGCGATGGTGGTGGCAGATAGAGAGTGGAAGAAGAGAGAAGTGAGATCGGCGATCGTCGTGGTCGCCGTGGCGTGGGTAGCCACCAGCGTGATGAATGCCGAGTAGATGAATGACGAGCAGCGTCGATCGTGAGCAGACGACGAGTCATCGTCGGTGTCGTTGGAGCAGATGTCAGACGCTGGAGGCAGGACAGTGAAGTTGGCTGAGCAGGTCATCGTCGTCCCGCTGCTCGACTCCGTGATGTTGATCGTCACCAGGTGCGCGCCCACAGACACCGCACTCCGCGCCGCTGGCGACTGCACACCACTCAACACGGTCAACCTACATTCAACGAGCCACATGTGATCCTCGAGTGCGATGATGCAGGCACGCACGCACCTGTGTGACGGTGATGGAGCTGCAGTTGGTTGTGGAGACGGAGAGCGCCATGTCGGGAACGTTGCTCTGACAGTTCTCGTCGGCCAACAGATAGACGCTTGACGCACACTTCCGCAGCGAACAGGCTGTATCACACGCCCACCACACACGATGAGCCAGAGGGCGCGCCAGAGGGAATCTGGTGAAGAGGCGTTGCGGAGGGAGGGTACCTTGTGTGGTTGGCGCTAGTGCGCAGAGTAGACACAGTGTCAGGACCAACACCAGCAGCCGTTGTTGCCGAGAGCTCTTGTTAGATGCAGTCTTGTCCTCCATTCTCCGTACTCTCTCCCTCTGCTCCCTCTGCTCCCTCGCACTCTCTCTCTCTCACACTTTGTCTTCTGCAAGCGACCGCTTCAAGCAACTGGACGTTCGTAGTAGCCGGCACAGGGCCCTCGTCTCGTCTTGCGGGTTGTGCGGGCTGCGGGGCGCGGGCATTGAAATTTTGATTTTGTTTTTGTCCGGTCAAAATAATTCGTCCCCCCATCTGAACCAATAGCGTTGCCCCTTTACACTGAATTCTCCAACCAAAATCAAACCTTTGATTTCGTGCGCAAAGACAACGCTATTGGTCCAGACGAACCGGGATGCCGGTCGGATATCCGCACAAAGAACGAGTCCCGGTTCGTCGGCCACCAGAGCTCTTTGGGTTCATGAAGGACGAACGTAAAAAATTGCGGGCACCGTTGCGGAAACGTGCACAAGAAGACCGTCCTAGAACACGAAGGGCATAGGTCCGCACAGGCGTTCGATCTCGTACGGCACCGGGTCCTTACCGCCATCCTGGCCACCTTGGTCCTCGTCGAGCTTGTCGTCGTCGTTGATGTCGCCGCATTCCTCCCACACCCGGCGGAGGATGGCGTGGACGGGGAAGGTTCCTTCGTCGGCGTCCCACGTCGTCGCCTGCGCCACCTCGCGCACGAACGCCAGCACCGATTGCGCAAACGGTGTCGTCTTGAGGTCGGGCACGCGACCGTTGTAGTTCCGCTGCTGCTCTTCCTCCTCTGGCAGCGCCTGGTCGGCGTCGGTGGTGGTGGTGCCGGCGCGGAGGGACAGACCGAGCAATCGGCCGACAAACTCGATGGCCTCCGTGGCCATGATCTTCTTCGACATGCCCATGTCCGAGATCGCGCGCTGCAATTGGAGCACCACCACGCCCTCCTCCTCGCTGCCTTCTTTCGCCTTACCTTCGCCGTCCTGTTGCTCTTCGTAGTCGTCCATCTCGTGCCGCTCCTCGACCTGGGCGCTGGCGGCGAGATGCTCGAGCGTGGCTCGAAGCTGCTGCGAGTCATGGCCCACCACACGCACCGTCACCATCTCCTGCTCGTGTGCGCCAGTGTAGCCGTTGTCCGTCTTGATCGACACGCCGATCACCAGCTCCACACCGCCGAGCGCCTGAGGAATCAAGTCGTTGCCCTCGCCAACTGCGGACGCTGGTGGTGAGGCGATCAGGTCGTCATGGACACGGTGCAGTGCATCGGCGGGGATGCGCCAGGCCAGCTCGACTGTGGCGTCGGAGAGATTCGAGTACTCGCCCGGGCTCAGATCCATCGTGCGTGCGTAGATCACCCGCAGCTCCTTTGCCACCTATTTTGTGTCCGCGCGAGTGCCTCCATCAGCTGATTGGTCTCGACGTGTATCGCACAAGAGCAACGCATAGAGTGTGTGTGTGTGTGTGTGACGGGCGTACCTCGCAACCATCAACACGTGCTAGTTCAGTTGCCGGCGACCGCGAGGTCCATGGCCCAGTTCCCTGAGCGTGGTGCGCGATGTGGGACACGGCGCGAGAGAGCCTCTGCTGGGCGATGAACCGACGAATGCGACGCACTGCCAGCTCCACCGACCTCATCCCGCTCGCCTGCTCCCTCCCAATGCACCATGCCAACGAGTGAGTCGATCACTCTGCGGAGGCGAGCACGCAGACGCTTGAGGCGACGTACCTCGTTGGGCGCCGACCTCATGTTGGCTTCGAGCAAGCTACTGAGCTGCTCCACCTGCTCGCGCCAATCCGACAAGACCTCGCTCTTGTGTTTGCAGGTCCTGAACATTCCTCCATTGATGGCGTGGTCCTCAAAGAGCGTCACCTCTCCTTCTCCTTCAGCTGCATTAGCGTCGTCCTCCTCGCCGCAATCTTCCCAGATGAGTTCGACGTCGTCCTTCCATGCGAAGCCGAGGCAGGCCAGCAGCGTCGTCAGCACCTCCGTCCCGTTCCATTGCTGCTGCTGCTGCTGGTTCTCGCCCTCGCCCTCGCCATCGGCCTCGCCGTCGTCCTCGCCGTCATCCTCGCCCTCGCCGTCGGCGCGCTTGGCAGCGAGACCCACGCACTGCCAGATCTTGCGCAGCATGCCGAACCGCACCGACGGGGTATCATTGATCTCGCCACGCGAGCGATAGTAGTCGAG
>CDFA01023305.1:0-10431 GCA_000826305.1 Acanthamoeba healyi | reverse complement strand
CTGACGAAGAAATCGAGCTGCTGCTCGAGGGCGTCCGGACGTACGTCTTTCTTCCTCTCTCCTTGTGTGTGTGTGTGTGTGTGTGTGTGCATCGTTCGTTTTTGTGTTGTGGCCGGGGCGCTGACACTGCTGGCTGTGCTCTGTCGACCGTGTGGCGAACCCAGGCACGGGGTTGGCAAGTGGGCCAAGATCCTGAGCGAGTACGAGTTCGCTCCCGGGCGCACCTCGGTTGACCTCAAGGTGCCACACGCACACACTCCCACCACGCTTGCTTGTGACCCTCCTGCTCTCTTGGCATCTCACACTCGCGTCGTGCGCATGGACGCCGTGCGTGTGCAGGACAAGTACAGGAATCTGCTCAGGCTGCAGGCCAAGGAGGAGCAGAAGCGTCGTGAGTCCAAGCTGCCGGCGGGCAAGGCCAAGGAGCAGCCAGGCGAGAAGAGGAAGGCAAAGGACATTGACGAGGAAGAGGAGGAAGACGACATTGAGGAGGAAGAGAAAGCGGCGGCGGCGGAGGAGGAGGAAGACGACTCCACGACCACCAACGGAAGCCAGAGCCGCCACGAAGAGGAGGAGCGCGACGGCGGTGGAAAGGAGAACGGCAACGGAGGCCAGGACGAGGACCGCACGGACACGACGAGCAAGACGGCTTCGCCTTACAAGAGCCCGCGCGCCATGTCGACCAAGCAGCAGCCGACACCAAGCGGAGGATCCAGGCCGGCCTCTGCCGTGGTCGCGAAGAAGCGAAAGATCACTGCGGAGGAGACAGAGAAGCCAAAGCAGGGGAAGGACGCATCGCCTCGCGAGAAGGACCGCAACGACACCGAGCAGATGAGCGACGAAGGAGAAGAAGAAGACGACGAGCAAGACGACGGTGAAGCCGGCGAGAAGACGACGGCACAGAAGACGAAGGAGACGACGGCACAGAGGGACAAGGAGCAGGAGAAGGTGGCGCGGAAGAGGATCGCCAAGAGGAAGGCGCGAGGACGAGCTCAGTCGATCGCATTGTCATCGCTTGCCTCGGCAGCGTCCAACGGCAAGGAGGACGCCATGGGCGGCGACGAGCGGATCTCATCATCCGCGCCGCCCGCCCTCTCGGCTTCCAGCCGCGCCGCCCGCCGAGCCAGCGCTGTCGTTCCCCGGAGGTCCGACGAGCTCGAGTTCAGCGACTGAGCGCAACCCGGTAATACTCTCTCAGAGCGTGGGTGAATTGTAGTGATGATGGTGGTGGACAGCGAGGATGGATAATGAACGTGCAGTTGTGTTGGAAAACATGTTCGGGTCACACCAGGGCTGGGCCGCTCAGTAGGGGCGGGTGTACTTGGTGTAGGAGCCGGGGAAGGGGGTGCAGTCGTTGGCCGCGGACTGTGGGAACCACGTGATCTTCATGAAGCCCGCGTCGACCACGTCGACCACCACGGTAGTCTGTTACAACAAGATCAGCACATTGATGTACGTAGTCGTTGTAGTCATAGCACTTGGTGGGGCACGTACGTAGAAGCAGAAGATGTTGGGATTGTTGTTCCGCCACAGGGCGGCGTAGCCCGTGCCGTAGCCGCCGTAGATGGTGGCGTTGAGGCCGGTGGGCAGAGGGCGGTTGACGAGGGGCAGGATGAGCTGGTTGCCCTGCTGGACGAACTTGACTGAGTAGGTGGCGCCGCTGGCGTCCGTGGCCGACCACACGCCGGAGAGGTCGTTGGCGCTGATGGCCGCGGTCGAGGCGTCGGAGCTAAAACCCGAGTGGGTGGCCGGGGACTCGGTGGCGCTGGCAGCGGAGAGGCAGCACGCAAGCGCCAGCAGAGCGGCGACGAACAAGGGCAGCGCTGAGAACGACGACATGTTGTTTGGTGTAATGACGAGACCTTCTCCGCCTTATGGTTATGTTGGTTTATTTTCGGGGCAATATTTATATCTGCGCCAATAGACAGGGCAGCCTCCTTAATACTAGCAGAGCTATGCTGGAGCATTTTTGGGGCGAATATTGCTGTCACCAATAGACCAGGACAGCCTCCTTAACTTGTAGGGCCACAGCGACCGCCCAGCAAACAACCAAACGCGAAGCGTCCCACCATCCTTGATGGCCCGGTAGCGTTGGTGTACAGGTCCCTGTAAGCATCGGGCAGCTTACGAAAGGCATCGAACGGAAGATGATCGTGGGCAGGCGATTTCTGGTGGTGGAGTCGCCGGTGAGAGCTGCAAGCCGTCTGTGGATTCCAGCCGACATGTGCTCAGCACGTCGGCCGCTGCCCTTCACAAGGCGAGAGGCTCTCAATGAGCTTCGCCTCACAGCCAAGTATAAAAAGGCCACTCGTTGCTAGCTGAAGAGGTCTTCACTCTTGCCCGTGTGATCTCAGCCTAGCATCAACATGAACACCAACACTCTCCTGGCTCTCTTCCTCGTCACCGTCGGCGCGCTGGTGCTCAGTGCCGACGCACAGACCGCAGTTCCCATGTACTCGGGGTAAGTTCGTCAAGTCCCTCTTCCCTTTGCTCAGCCACGATGCATGCATGCAATGCACTCACAGGCGAATGCTCTCAGTGGACCGGCGCCAAGCCGTCAGCCCTCGCCGCCTCCTGGGACCAGCGGCAGCCCGAGGCCCAGCTCCAGCCTCCAGCCCAGCTCCAGCCCCCAGCCCAGCTCCACCGCCAACCCGTGCCCGCAGATCTACAACCAGAGCTCGGAGATAGATTCTCTGCTGTATGAGCCCGAGACAGGATCGGCTCTCGACGCTCAGAGGGTCGACTGGAATCAAGTGGAGACCTACCTCGCTCCCAACTTTGTCTATCAAGACTACACCTACGTGCGTCTCTCTCTCACACACACTCTCTCTGAGTCCTGGAGCGGCTGGTGGTTGACTCACATGTGCCGTGTCGTGTCGTGTTGTGCGGCGCAATCAGTTCAACTCGAGGGGCAACTACACTGACTACCAGACCTACTGGGAGGCGCTCAACGCGGTGTACGACCGCTGGCCGCTGGTCAATGCCACGAATGACTGGGTCTTGTGCGATCCCGTCAACAGGCGCTACAGCTCGCAGTGGAAGGAGACCTACGGCTCGGCGGCCGACCCTTCGATCCAGGAGACCAGCACCTCGGTCTACGTCTACGAGTACGATCCCGATTACAAGTTGACGAGGCAGGCCTACTGGACGTCGGGCAACATCGTCGACCTCCTTGCCACTGCCTCCGCTCCTGCTGCCTCGCCCATCTAGAGAGCGCCTCCGCGCTTGTGCTTGTGTCCGCTCTTACACACAAACGCTTGATCACACAATGTGCATTCTTCACGCTCCATCCGTGGTGATGATTGCACACAGGCAAAGGAGGAGGAGCATTGATACAGAGAGAGCCTAGAGAGAGAGAGAGAGAGGAAGCAGCTGACCTAGCGCTAGAGCGGAGCGGAGTCGTCGAAAGACGCCTGTGGGCCGACCAAGAGCTGAAGATTGCCTGATGTCCAGTAGGAGTTGCCTGTGACGTTGAAGGCTGAGTCGAAATCGGTCGTGTAGAGCGATGCGCTGCTCACGCGCACGCTGGCGTTGGTGGACGAGCCAAAGACCTCCTCCCAGAGCGACACCTCGCGCAAGCCGACCGGATCGCACGATCGCCACACCTCGACCGCCACTTCGGCCAGTGGCCAGCGCCTATCGTTTTCTATGCGCTTCACCCAGTACTCGCGGTAGTCGGTGTAGTTGCCTCTCGACGGCCACTAGCGCAAGGAGTGTGAGTGCCAGGTGCACACCCAAGTCATCAACAGCACGCCCTGGAGTGTGGCGTGAGCGTACCAGGCTGTTGTCGCTCCACACGAAGCCCGGAGCGAGGTAGCTCTCCACGGCGCCCCAATCGACGCGGAACGGATCGAATGGGCCGCCGAGCCCGGCCTGGGTGTAGAGCAGCCCGTCGAGGTCGTCGCTGCGCCTCCTCATCCGCTCGCATATCTGCTCCGCCGGAGTGCTAACCCAAGTTCACGCGAAGGCTGGAGTCAGTTGAGATCAGATAGAGAGATTGAGAGATGCACTAAAGTGCATGTGATACGCACTTGGCTAAGGAAGCGTACTCCTCGTGCACGCTCAGGCAAAGATGGCTTCCGCCCAACAGTAGAGCAAGGACACAGAGAATGGTTACGGCCTTCATCTTCTTCTACGACTAGCGAGAGGATCTCTTCTCAAGCACGCTTGTGAAGAGAGTCACCAGTGGTTGCGGATGTCCAACGTACCTCCCCTGCTTCATATGTGACAGACAGCACACAACTCAACCGCCCAGAGATCGCAACGGAACAGCACGGAGATGTGGATGACCGCCACAAATTGACAGCCAAGTCGACTACCAAGGGCCCTCGGCTCATGCAGGTTGAGGTTGGGGTGCGCGAGGGGCGAAGGGCGGAACGGAGCAAGGTATCTCTGCTTGTCAAAGCTGCAGTTGTTCACTGCAAGATCCTTAGCGTCACCAAACCATCGTGCAGAACCACGAGCAAAGCGGTCGAATTCTGACCGCCATTCTCCTCGTACGAACCAAACCTGCATCATCATGGGTCCCTTCACGCTCATTGTCCATCACCGAACGTCCCTCACTCAGGGCTACAGGGCTCGTACAGAGCTCAGTGTGCTTGGCAGGCGTCCTGTTTCTTGTGTGACGACTAAAGAGCACAAGTCATTCCGAAGATCGTCATCCGAGGATGCTTGACAGCGTGCCTGATGTCCACCAGTACTGCCGCGAGATGAGCAGGCGGTCCCCAGAGTTCGCATCAGGAGGGCTGAACTCGGCGGTGTAGATGGAAAAGCTCGAGGCGCGCACGTTGGGCGCGTCCCTTCGCGCAAAGGTCTCGCGCCACTGCGCCACCAGGCGGCGGCCGACCGGATCGCAAGAGCGCCACGACCTCGTAGGCAGTTCCACGTACGGGTAGTAGTCCACGTTGGCGTTCAGCTGCTCCCAGAAGTGCAGGATGTCAGTGTAGTTGCCTCGAGAGGGGAACTGGGGGCACTCTTTGACAGGTTAGTTCATCAATACGGAACAACTCGGCCGACGACCAGGCGCTTTGTGAGTCGTGGCCCGTGCTTGTGTGCGTGCGCACACGTAGGCATGTGCGGTGTGTGTGGGTGGCACGTACGGCGCTGAAGTCATGCCACACAAAGTCGGGCGAGAGGTAGGAGAGGACAACGCTCCAATCCACGCGTTGAGGGTCGAGCGGCCCGCCGACGCCGCCCAGCGAGAACAGCATGCGGTCGAACCGATCGCTGCGCTGCATCATGTCCTGGCACAGCTGGGTGTCGTTGCCTGTTGGTGGACTGGGCAGAGAACAAGCACAGTGTCATCAACAGGAATGTAATTTTGATCGAGACTGTAGAGGAGACGAACCTCAACGTCGGCGTTGGACCCTGGGCCAGAACGGATCCCAGGCCGCCAGCCGACCCGATCACAACAAGCGCGAGGGTCAGGCTACGCAGGGAGATGGCCATTGGGCACATGAGTGGGGTGGTGAACGAGATATTCGCTACTGGGTGGCTGGTGCGAGTTTTGTGTGTGGGTGGCTTCTAGCACTCCCCACTGGCAAGAAGAGGGACAATCAGACAAAACAAACATTGATTCGTGATGACTCGAGTCCTTCACGTTATCACTCGTCAAGCAGCTGCATGACCGAAAACTATCATATGAATGCCACCGGACAAAGGGCACCACCGCCGACACGTCACGCCAGCAACGAGTGAAAGAGAAATAATATATATATATATATTCCATCTGTTTTCTTTTCACGGTGGAAAAGGCAGCGGAGCGGTCGCGCAGCTGCTGGCCGCAAGCTTTGGTTCGTCACACACGCGGCTTGTGTGGTCACACAACACAGAACAGCACACAGCCTTTCCCGATGGAGAATCCAGAGACCGAAGATGAATTCGTTTGGATCGACAACAGAGACTTCTTTACCACCCTGCCGGCCGAGGTGCCGCCCTTTTTCCCAATCTTTAGATTAAATAAATTTAATAAAATAAATAAAATTGCAACAAATTCAGAAAAATTCAGAATATTTTGTGATCGTTTTCACGAACGCTATTATTTTCTTTTAAAATAAATGCAGGTGGTGCTGAATATTTTCGGGAAGCTGGCGGTGCGGGACCTGGGCCAGGCCGGCCTGGTGTGCCGCGAGTGGTGGGCCGTGTCGCTCGAGCCCTCCCTCTGGCGCTCGCACTTCCTCGTACGCACACTCGGTCCCTCTGCACGACGCCGCCTTCGCGACAAACGATTGACGCTGCGTGCGCGTGCTCGACGCATTCATGTAACAGGAGGCCAAGCGAGCTGGTGCTGTTGAGAAGCCAGCCGACAGCGTCTCGACGCCCGAGGACGACTCTCAGGTTCATTCATGCCATGTCTCGCTGCGAGTGCGTGCGTGCGCGCATGTTGTGCGAGCGTCTTGCGTGCGTGCGATGCTGACGGTGATGACCGCCGAGAGCAGGACGACCTGGTGGATTGGAAGGAGCGATACAGGACGACCTATCACTTCCGCAAGGGCATCTTCCTGGGCGACCGCAAGAAGAACGAGATCACCATCCGCCTCGACACTGCCCACTTTGTTGCCGAGGACCCCGCGCTCACGCTCTCTGGAGAGGTAATGATTCGCACGAACGCACGCATGCACGCACACAGAAGTGTATGACAAAATGTGAGTATTTTTGCAGGTGACGCTGATCGTGGCCTCCAAGAGCATCACCACGAACGGCCTTTACGTGTACTTCGAGGCCTACGAACGACGCTTTGCGCCCGATGAAGAGGTGCGCAGCTTTATGTTGAGAACTTCAGCCCTCTGGCCCGATCGCCGATCGTCGCTTACACTGCATCCACTTTTCGTGTGGCACACACGACACACAGAACGAGAAGAAGACGGTGCTGTGGGCGCTCCACCACCCTGTGTGGGACGACGTGCCGTGGGACAAACGGAACACCAGGAAACTTGTCTTCCCACAGGGCACGCATCGGATGAACTTTAGCGTGGAGTTTCCTCGATCTCCCTCGATGGCCATCCCGCCGTCGATCACGAGGTAAGCCTCCTTGTTCTGTCGCGTCGTGCGCCCGTGCGTGCTGGGCAACAACATTGTCTCACCCCTGCTGATGATGGCTTTAATGGCGCGCGAGCTAGGCACATCCTGTCGATACAGTACTCGATCGCCTACGGGATGCAGGGCGTGATCGCCTACCCGTGGCCGTTCCAGGATCACTGGAACCCCATCACTCTCTATCCGCTCACCGTCCTGCCCAGTCCGCAAACGCGGATGTCCCTCATGGTACGCGTACAGCACGCGCGCGTCGTCACCACCATCGTCACCGCCTGTGTTGCCCAAAGCTCACTGCTTGTTTGCTGCGCGCGTGTGTGCGTAGGCTGCAGCGAGAAATGCCCCGTTCGAGGAGACGTTCAGCCGCCTGGGGCCCGGCCTGCACTTCTCTGTCTTTCTGCCCAAGTCCGGCTTCTTCTTTGGCGAGAAGGTTCGTGTGCCACGCTCTGCGTGTGTGCGTGGGGCGTACGTGCGTGCATTGGTGCTGATGGACCGTATCACGCGCGCACAGATAAGAATGACGATCATGGTTCGCAACGGGATGCCGTGGGCCTACGAGCAGATAACCGTACGGCCCATCGAACTCATGAAATGGCGAGGCCAGGCCAAGTGGAACAGCGTGGAGCCCTCCAAGGCTCAGATCGTAGCGCTCCAGCAGCGCCAACGCCAGCAGCAGCTGCGACGCCTTCAATCGCCCCGCCGGACCGTACCTGGCGCGGCGTCACACGACGGAGACTATGCTGATCCGGCGCTCGTCGATGAGCTGCTCCGAGCCTGGACCAGCCTCGACCCCGTGGTGGACAAGAGCGTCGTCGGCGATGGAGGTGATGGCGAGAGCGCCGAAGCCCCGGCTGTCATCCTAGCGAGCACCCAGCCCAAGCGGGGGCGAGGCGATCGGAAGCGCATAGGCGAACAGGTGTTTGAGGTGGTCGTCCCCAAGCACAGCTCGCGGTGCGTCGTGCTCGAGTTCGAGGTCGACGAGTCGCACCTGAACCCGACGCCCTGGTGCGTCCCGCACACGACCAACATCGAGCACATGTACGCGCTCAAGGTCGAGCTACGCAAGCAGGGCCTCTGGGCGGCCTCCACCACCGAGCAGGCCATGACCAGCAGCATCGTGTTCGACACGCCGCGTCTCTTGCTCCATCAACATCAGGTAAAGACCAACACACTCTTGCTCCATTGCTCAAGTACGTCACTGCTCTGCGTTGTGTGCCAACACGCAGGCCACATGTGTGCATGGCCATGTGTGTAGTAGTGATCTAGATCAGGCGGACCCGCGGGACAGGTTGGCGAGGCCCACCTGCTGGCTCGTGGACTTGAGCTGTGGACCTTACTCCATACGTGGCTGCATCAGGCCTTCACCGGAGTGCCGTTGCGCAGTTCCTGAGCCCAGTCATTTGTGACGTTCCATGCCCTGGACCTTGTTAAGAGAGCTGCTGACGTGGATCGTTCTTCAGGTAATTCTTCTTTTCAGGCAATTTCGCCCCGACAACGGGCAATAAAAAGGCCGAGTTGCACACACCTCACCACCAGTACAAACACCACCGTCTTTACCGCACCACAACAGTGCAGCGCACTCCTTACCCCTCGCTACCACCTTACCCTCACCTTACCACACCTATGGAAAACTACGACAACTCTGCTTCCACCACGGATTCCGCCGCGTGCGTGACCTTTGTGGCGTGGCCCGAGATCAAGGGCCTGCACAACGTGCTCACCTCGCTCGAGAAGTCGGCCAAGGCCGAGAAGCTGCTGGGCGCGCCCATCATGCCCCTCCACATCGCTTTCACCAAGACCCTCCAGTACCGTCCCAAGGTCAAGCTCCACGGTACGTTGCGTTCACTCCTCTTCTCTTCTTCGCTCCTCCCCTCTCTCTTCTATATCTGCGAAAGGTACGACGCGTCGCGGCCAAGATCAAGCCCCGGGAGATCAAGTAGTCGAATGGCAGCAAAGAGAAGTCGGTGGAATAGGAAGAGTAAGGGGGACTCTTCCTACTCCACTGGCTACTCTTCCTTGCTTGCTCGCTTGGCCTTGCCCTTGTCCGCTCAAGCTCCAGTCGCGCTACACCGGGATCGATTTCTCTGAGCGGAGAAATCTCGCTCGCGCATTTTTATCCATCTCAGCTCAGGCGGATGCGCGCGCGCTCTCTCTCGTTTCTGTCTCGCGCCTCTTACCTTTCCCCTCCCCCCGCATCGGCGGTTTGATCATTGACTACGTAGGCCAGAATGGTGGCGTCACGATCGAAGCCGGCGGCAGGGTCGCCGCGCAGAGCCGCAACACCTTCCTCGATTCGCGCAGCGGGATGGGCCAGTACGTCCATAGCCACAAGGCCTACTTTGCGGATCTCTTCCGCCCGGACGCCGAACAGTCCTACACGCGCCTGTCCATCTTTGGCGAGTGGTGCGGTCCTAGCGTCCAGAAGGGGGTACGTGACAAGCACCTCAAAGCTTCCTGCGTAGTCGTAGGAGCTGGTGAAGGAGAGAGAGAGAGAGAGTAGTGGCCGGCGTGGGTCTTGTTGGAGAGGACGATAGTGTAACGCTGCGTGGACCTTCATGCACACAGGTCGCGCTGAGCTTGCTGCAGCGTTCCATCTATGCCGTGTTCGCCGTCCAGATGGACGACGCCATCCTCTACGAGCCCGAGGACCTTCTCGCCCTCCTCACCCGCAACAACACCGTTCCCGTACACACATCCCCCTCACACATCTAGCGACCGTTGCTACCACGATGACCTTACACGACTCTCTCTTGATGGCTTCAGCTGCCTGAGGATATGCATGTGCTGCCGTGGCACACGGAGGTGATGGAGCTCAACCTGGCCGACACGGAGCACGTAGAGAGCCGCCTCGACACGGTCAACTCGCTCACCACGGCCATCGACTCGGAGGACCCGTGGGTGCTGCGCACCTTTGGCGTGCGCGGGCCGGGCGAGGGCCTCGTGTGGTACCCCATCAATGTCGACCTCGAGGGCGACAGGAAGATGAAGGCCGTGTCGGGCGAGGTCTACGCCGCCTTCGTCTTCAAGACCAAGGGCGAGAAGCATCGCGTCGTGGGCACCAAGAAGGCCGCCCAGGTCAAGCCCGAGGTGGCCGAGGACGCCGTCAAGTACGTCGAGCTGATGGTACCCGAGCCTCGCCTTCAGCAGGGTACGTCCATACTATACGGCACGCGGTAATCATCAAGTGCTCACGATCGTCTTCTTCTTCCTTCTGGTCGTGTTGATGCGAACAGGCGTGCAAGCCGTGGGCGGTTTGCAGAAGAAGAACATCGCCGCGTTCATCAAGTGGGTGGTGACCGACGTGGAGAAGGAGGGCAAGGACGAGCTCGCCGCCAGCGGCCTCGAGTGGAAGCAGGTCAGCCCGCTCATCTCCACCAAGGCCCGCGAGTGGTTCCTCGC
>CDFA01023304.1:0-10247 GCA_000826305.1 Acanthamoeba healyi | reverse complement strand
CTGACGAAGAAATCGAGCTGCTGCTCGAGGGCGTCCGGACGTACGTCTTTCTTCCTCTCTCCTTGTGTGTGTGTGTGTGTGTGTGTGTGCATCGTTCGTTTTTGTGTTGTGGCCGGGGCGCTGACACTGCTGGCTGTGCTCTGTCGACCGTGTGGCGAACCCAGGCACGGGGTTGGCAAGTGGGCCAAGATCCTGAGCGAGTACGAGTTCGCTCCCGGGCGCACCTCGGTTGACCTCAAGGTGCCACACGCACACACTCCCACCACGCTTGCTTGTGACCCTCCTGCTCTCTTGGCATCTCACACTCGCGTCGTGCGCATGGACGCCGTGCGTGTGCAGGACAAGTACAGGAATCTGCTCAGGCTGCAGGCCAAGGAGGAGCAGAAGCGTCGTGAGTCCAAGCTGCCGGCGGGCAAGGCCAAGGAGCAGCCAGGCGAGAAGAGGAAGGCAAAGGACATTGACGAGGAAGAGGAGGAAGACGACATTGAGGAGGAAGAGAAAGCGGCGGCGGCGGAGGAGGAGGAAGACGACTCCACGACCACCAACGGAAGCCAGAGCCGCCACGAAGAGGAGGAGCGCGACGGCGGTGGAAAGGAGAACGGCAACGGAGGCCAGGACGAGGACCGCACGGACACGACGAGCAAGACGGCTTCGCCTTACAAGAGCCCGCGCGCCATGTCGACCAAGCAGCAGCCGACACCAAGCGGAGGATCCAGGCCGGCCTCTGCCGTGGTCGCGAAGAAGCGAAAGATCACTGCGGAGGAGACAGAGAAGCCAAAGCAGGGGAAGGACGCATCGCCTCGCGAGAAGGACCGCAACGACACCGAGCAGATGAGCGACGAAGGAGAAGAAGAAGACGACGAGCAAGACGACGGTGAAGCCGGCGAGAAGACGACGGCACAGAAGACGAAGGAGACGACGGCACAGAGGGACAAGGAGCAGGAGAAGGTGGCGCGGAAGAGGATCGCCAAGAGGAAGGCGCGAGGACGAGCTCAGTCGATCGCATTGTCATCGCTTGCCTCGGCAGCGTCCAACGGCAAGGAGGACGCCATGGGCGGCGACGAGCGGATCTCATCATCCGCGCCGCCCGCCCTCTCGGCTTCCAGCCGCGCCGCCCGCCGAGCCAGCGCTGTCGTTCCCCGGAGGTCCGACGAGCTCGAGTTCAGCGACTGAGCGCAACCCGGTAATACTCTCTCAGAGCGTGGGTGAATTGTAGTGATGATGGTGGTGGACAGCGAGGATGGATAATGAACGTGCAGTTGTGTTGGAAAACATGTTCGGGTCACACCAGGGCTGGGCCGCTCAGTAGGGGCGGGTGTACTTGGTGTAGGAGCCGGGGAAGGGGGTGCAGTCGTTGGCCGCGGACTGTGGGAACCACGTGATCTTCATGAAGCCCGCGTCGACCACGTCGACCACCACGGTAGTCTGTTACAACAAGATCAGCACATTGATGTACGTAGTCGTTGTAGTCATAGCACTTGGTGGGGCACGTACGTAGAAGCAGAAGATGTTGGGATTGTTGTTCCGCCACAGGGCGGCGTAGCCCGTGCCGTAGCCGCCGTAGATGGTGGCGTTGAGGCCGGTGGGCAGAGGGCGGTTGACGAGGGGCAGGATGAGCTGGTTGCCCTGCTGGACGAACTTGACTGAGTAGGTGGCGCCGCTGGCGTCCGTGGCCGACCACACGCCGGAGAGGTCGTTGGCGCTGATGGCCGCGGTCGAGGCGTCGGAGCTAAAACCCGAGTGGGTGGCCGGGGACTCGGTGGCGCTGGCAGCGGAGAGGCAGCACGCAAGCGCCAGCAGAGCGGCGACGAACAAGGGCAGCGCTGAGAACGACGACATGTTGTTTGGTGTGCTGCGGGTAATGACGAGACCTTCTCCGCCTTGGTTATGTTGGGGGCCCCTACGCGTTGGTGTACAGGTCCCTGTAAGCATCAGGCAGCTTAAGAAAGGCATCGAAAGGAAGATGATCGTGGGCAGGCGATTTCTGGTGGTGGAGTCGCCGGTGAGAGCTGCAAGCCGTCTGTGGATTCCAGCCGACATGTGCTCAGCACGTCGGCCGCTGCCCTTCACAAGGCGAGAGGCTCTCAATGAGCTTCGCCTCACAGCCAAGTATAAAAAGGCCACTCGTTGCTAGCTGAAGAGGTCTTCACTCTTGCCCGTGTGATCTCAGCCTAGCATCAACATGAACACCAACACTCTCCTGGCTCTCTTCCTCGTCACCGTCGGCGCGCTGGTGCTCAGTGCCGACGCACAGACCGCAGTTCCCATGTACTCGGGGTAAGTTCGTCAAGTCCCTCTTCCCTTTGCTCAGCCACGATGCATGCATGCAATGCACTCACAGGCGAATGCTCTCAGTGGACCGGCGCCAAGCCGTCAGCCCTCGCCGCCTCCTGGGACCAGCGGCAGCCCGAGGCCCAGCTCCAGCCTCCAGCCCAGCTCCAGCCCCCAGCCCAGCTCCACCGCCAACCCGTGCCCGCAGATCTACAACCAGAGCTCGGAGATAGATTCTCTGCTGTATGAGCCCGAGACAGGATCGGCTCTCGACGCTCAGAGGGTCGACTGGAATCAAGTGGAGACCTACCTCGCTCCCAACTTTGTCTATCAAGACTACACCTACGTGCGTCTCTCTCTCACACACACTCTCTCTGAGTCCTGGAGCGGCTGGTGGTTGACTCACATGTGCCGTGTCGTGTCGTGTTGTGCGGCGCAATCAGTTCAACTCGAGGGGCAACTACACTGACTACCAGACCTACTGGGAGGCGCTCAACGCGGTGTACGACCGCTGGCCGCTGGTCAATGCCACGAATGACTGGGTCTTGTGCGATCCCGTCAACAGGCGCTACAGCTCGCAGTGGAAGGAGACCTACGGCTCGGCGGCCGACCCTTCGATCCAGGAGACCAGCACCTCGGTCTACGTCTACGAGTACGATCCCGATTACAAGTTGACGAGGCAGGCCTACTGGACGTCGGGCAACATCGTCGACCTCCTTGCCACTGCCTCCGCTCCTGCTGCCTCGCCCATCTAGAGAGCGCCTCCGCGCTTGTGCTTGTGTCCGCTCTTACACACAAACGCTTGATCACACAATGTGCATTCTTCACGCTCCATCCGTGGTGATGATTGCACACAGGCAAAGGAGGAGGAGCATTGATACAGAGAGAGCCTAGAGAGAGAGAGAGAGAGGAAGCAGCTGACCTAGCGCTAGAGCGGAGCGGAGTCGTCGAAAGACGCCTGTGGGCCGACCAAGAGCTGAAGATTGCCTGATGTCCAGTAGGAGTTGCCTGTGACGTTGAAGGCTGAGTCGAAATCGGTCGTGTAGAGCGATGCGCTGCTCACGCGCACGCTGGCGTTGGTGGACGAGCCAAAGACCTCCTCCCAGAGCGACACCTCGCGCAAGCCGACCGGATCGCACGATCGCCACACCTCGACCGCCACTTCGGCCAGTGGCCAGCGCCTATCGTTTTCTATGCGCTTCACCCAGTACTCGCGGTAGTCGGTGTAGTTGCCTCTCGACGGCCACTAGCGCAAGGAGTGTGAGTGCCAGGTGCACACCCAAGTCATCAACAGCACGCCCTGGAGTGTGGCGTGAGCGTACCAGGCTGTTGTCGCTCCACACGAAGCCCGGAGCGAGGTAGCTCTCCACGGCGCCCCAATCGACGCGGAACGGATCGAATGGGCCGCCGAGCCCGGCCTGGGTGTAGAGCAGCCCGTCGAGGTCGTCGCTGCGCCTCCTCATCCGCTCGCATATCTGCTCCGCCGGAGTGCTAACCCAAGTTCACGCGAAGGCTGGAGTCAGTTGAGATCAGATAGAGAGATTGAGAGATGCACTAAAGTGCATGTGATACGCACTTGGCTAAGGAAGCGTACTCCTCGTGCACGCTCAGGCAAAGATGGCTTCCGCCCAACAGTAGAGCAAGGACACAGAGAATGGTTACGGCCTTCATCTTCTTCTACGACTAGCGAGAGGATCTCTTCTCAAGCACGCTTGTGAAGAGAGTCACCAGTGGTTGCGGATGTCCAACGTACCTCCCCTGCTTCATATGTGACAGACAGCACACAACTCAACCGCCCAGAGATCGCAACGGAACAGCACGGAGATGTGGATGACCGCCACAAATTGACAGCCAAGTCGACTACCAAGGGCCCTCGGCTCATGCAGGTTGAGGTTGGGGTGCGCGAGGGGCGAAGGGCGGAACGGAGCAAGGTATCTCTGCTTGTCAAAGCTGCAGTTGTTCACTGCAAGATCCTTAGCGTCACCAAACCATCGTGCAGAACCACGAGCAAAGCGGTCGAATTCTGACCGCCATTCTCCTCGTACGAACCAAACCTGCATCATCATGGGTCCCTTCACGCTCATTGTCCATCACCGAACGTCCCTCACTCAGGGCTACAGGGCTCGTACAGAGCTCAGTGTGCTTGGCAGGCGTCCTGTTTCTTGTGTGACGACTAAAGAGCACAAGTCATTCCGAAGATCGTCATCCGAGGATGCTTGACAGCGTGCCTGATGTCCACCAGTACTGCCGCGAGATGAGCAGGCGGTCCCCAGAGTTCGCATCAGGAGGGCTGAACTCGGCGGTGTAGATGGAAAAGCTCGAGGCGCGCACGTTGGGCGCGTCCCTTCGCGCAAAGGTCTCGCGCCACTGCGCCACCAGGCGGCGGCCGACCGGATCGCAAGAGCGCCACGACCTCGTAGGCAGTTCCACGTACGGGTAGTAGTCCACGTTGGCGTTCAGCTGCTCCCAGAAGTGCAGGATGTCAGTGTAGTTGCCTCGAGAGGGGAACTGGGGGCACTCTTTGACAGGTTAGTTCATCAATACGGAACAACTCGGCCGACGACCAGGCGCTTTGTGAGTCGTGGCCCGTGCTTGTGTGCGTGCGCACACGTAGGCATGTGCGGTGTGTGTGGGTGGCACGTACGGCGCTGAAGTCATGCCACACAAAGTCGGGCGAGAGGTAGGAGAGGACAACGCTCCAATCCACGCGTTGAGGGTCGAGCGGCCCGCCGACGCCGCCCAGCGAGAACAGCATGCGGTCGAACCGATCGCTGCGCTGCATCATGTCCTGGCACAGCTGGGTGTCGTTGCCTGTTGGTGGACTGGGCAGAGAACAAGCACAGTGTCATCAACAGGAATGTAATTTTGATCGAGACTGTAGAGGAGACGAACCTCAACGTCGGCGTTGGACCCTGGGCCAGAACGGATCCCAGGCCGCCAGCCGACCCGATCACAACAAGCGCGAGGGTCAGGCTACGCAGGGAGATGGCCATTGGGCACATGAGTGGGGTGGTGAACGAGATATTCGCTACTGGGTGGCTGGTGCGAGTTTTGTGTGTGGGTGGCTTCTAGCACTCCCCACTGGCAAGAAGAGGGACAATCAGACAAAACAAACATTGATTCGTGATGACTCGAGTCCTTCACGTTATCACTCGTCAAGCAGCTGCATGACCGAAAACTATCATATGAATGCCACCGGACAAAGGGCACCACCGCCGACACGTCACGCCAGCAACGAGTGAAAGAGAAATAATATATATATATATATTCCATCTGTTTTCTTTTCACGGTGGAAAAGGCAGCGGAGCGGTCGCGCAGCTGCTGGCCGCAAGCTTTGGTTCGTCACACACGCGGCTTGTGTGGTCACACAACACAGAACAGCACACAGCCTTTCCCGATGGAGAATCCAGAGACCGAAGATGAATTCGTTTGGATCGACAACAGAGACTTCTTTACCACCCTGCCGGCCGAGGTGCCGCCCTTTTTCCCAATCTTTAGATTAAATAAATTTAATAAAATAAATAAAATTGCAACAAATTCAGAAAAATTCAGAATATTTTGTGATCGTTTTCACGAACGCTATTATTTTCTTTTAAAATAAATGCAGGTGGTGCTGAATATTTTCGGGAAGCTGGCGGTGCGGGACCTGGGCCAGGCCGGCCTGGTGTGCCGCGAGTGGTGGGCCGTGTCGCTCGAGCCCTCCCTCTGGCGCTCGCACTTCCTCGTACGCACACTCGGTCCCTCTGCACGACGCCGCCTTCGCGACAAACGATTGACGCTGCGTGCGCGTGCTCGACGCATTCATGTAACAGGAGGCCAAGCGAGCTGGTGCTGTTGAGAAGCCAGCCGACAGCGTCTCGACGCCCGAGGACGACTCTCAGGTTCATTCATGCCATGTCTCGCTGCGAGTGCGTGCGTGCGCGCATGTTGTGCGAGCGTCTTGCGTGCGTGCGATGCTGACGGTGATGACCGCCGAGAGCAGGACGACCTGGTGGATTGGAAGGAGCGATACAGGACGACCTATCACTTCCGCAAGGGCATCTTCCTGGGCGACCGCAAGAAGAACGAGATCACCATCCGCCTCGACACTGCCCACTTTGTTGCCGAGGACCCCGCGCTCACGCTCTCTGGAGAGGTAATGATTCGCACGAACGCACGCATGCACGCACACAGAAGTGTATGACAAAATGTGAGTATTTTTGCAGGTGACGCTGATCGTGGCCTCCAAGAGCATCACCACGAACGGCCTTTACGTGTACTTCGAGGCCTACGAACGACGCTTTGCGCCCGATGAAGAGGTGCGCAGCTTTATGTTGAGAACTTCAGCCCTCTGGCCCGATCGCCGATCGTCGCTTACACTGCATCCACTTTTCGTGTGGCACACACGACACACAGAACGAGAAGAAGACGGTGCTGTGGGCGCTCCACCACCCTGTGTGGGACGACGTGCCGTGGGACAAACGGAACACCAGGAAACTTGTCTTCCCACAGGGCACGCATCGGATGAACTTTAGCGTGGAGTTTCCTCGATCTCCCTCGATGGCCATCCCGCCGTCGATCACGAGGTAAGCCTCCTTGTTCTGTCGCGTCGTGCGCCCGTGCGTGCTGGGCAACAACATTGTCTCACCCCTGCTGATGATGGCTTTAATGGCGCGCGAGCTAGGCACATCCTGTCGATACAGTACTCGATCGCCTACGGGATGCAGGGCGTGATCGCCTACCCGTGGCCGTTCCAGGATCACTGGAACCCCATCACTCTCTATCCGCTCACCGTCCTGCCCAGTCCGCAAACGCGGATGTCCCTCATGGTACGCGTACAGCACGCGCGCGTCGTCACCACCATCGTCACCGCCTGTGTTGCCCAAAGCTCACTGCTTGTTTGCTGCGCGCGTGTGTGCGTAGGCTGCAGCGAGAAATGCCCCGTTCGAGGAGACGTTCAGCCGCCTGGGGCCCGGCCTGCACTTCTCTGTCTTTCTGCCCAAGTCCGGCTTCTTCTTTGGCGAGAAGGTTCGTGTGCCACGCTCTGCGTGTGTGCGTGGGGCGTACGTGCGTGCATTGGTGCTGATGGACCGTATCACGCGCGCACAGATAAGAATGACGATCATGGTTCGCAACGGGATGCCGTGGGCCTACGAGCAGATAACCGTACGGCCCATCGAACTCATGAAATGGCGAGGCCAGGCCAAGTGGAACAGCGTGGAGCCCTCCAAGGCTCAGATCGTAGCGCTCCAGCAGCGCCAACGCCAGCAGCAGCTGCGACGCCTTCAATCGCCCCGCCGGACCGTACCTGGCGCGGCGTCACACGACGGAGACTATGCTGATCCGGCGCTCGTCGATGAGCTGCTCCGAGCCTGGACCAGCCTCGACCCCGTGGTGGACAAGAGCGTCGTCGGCGATGGAGGTGATGGCGAGAGCGCCGAAGCCCCGGCTGTCATCCTAGCGAGCACCCAGCCCAAGCGGGGGCGAGGCGATCGGAAGCGCATAGGCGAACAGGTGTTTGAGGTGGTCGTCCCCAAGCACAGCTCGCGGTGCGTCGTGCTCGAGTTCGAGGTCGACGAGTCGCACCTGAACCCGACGCCCTGGTGCGTCCCGCACACGACCAACATCGAGCACATGTACGCGCTCAAGGTCGAGCTACGCAAGCAGGGCCTCTGGGCGGCCTCCACCACCGAGCAGGCCATGACCAGCAGCATCGTGTTCGACACGCCGCGTCTCTTGCTCCATCAACATCAGGTAAAGACCAACACACTCTTGCTCCATTGCTCAAGTACGTCACTGCTCTGCGTTGTGTGCCAACACGCAGGCCACATGTGTGCATGGCCATGTGTGTAGTAGTGATCTAGATCAGGCGGACCCGCGGGACAGGTTGGCGAGGCCCACCTGCTGGCTCGTGGACTTGAGCTGTGGACCTTACTCCATACGTGGCTGCATCAGGCCTTCACCGGAGTGCCGTTGCGCAGTTCCTGAGCCCAGTCATTTGTGACGTTCCATGCCCTGGACCTTGTTAAGAGAGCTGCTGACGTGGATCGTTCTTCAGGTAATTCTTCTTTTCAGGCAATTTCGCCCCGACAACGGGCAATAAAAAGGCCGAGTTGCACACACCTCACCACCAGTACAAACACCACCGTCTTTACCGCACCACAACAGTGCAGCGCACTCCTTACCCCTCGCTACCACCTTACCCTCACCTTACCACACCTATGGAAAACTACGACAACTCTGCTTCCACCACGGATTCCGCCGCGTGCGTGACCTTTGTGGCGTGGCCCGAGATCAAGGGCCTGCACAACGTGCTCACCTCGCTCGAGAAGTCGGCCAAGGCCGAGAAGCTGCTGGGCGCGCCCATCATGCCCCTCCACATCGCTTTCACCAAGACCCTCCAGTACCGTCCCAAGGTCAAGCTCCACGGTACGTTGCGTTCACTCCTCTTCTCTTCTTCGCTCCTCCCCTCTCTCTTCTATATCTGCGAAAGGTACGACGCGTCGCGGCCAAGATCAAGCCCCGGGAGATCAAGTAGTCGAATGGCAGCAAAGAGAAGTCGGTGGAATAGGAAGAGTAAGGGGGACTCTTCCTACTCCACTGGCTACTCTTCCTTGCTTGCTCGCTTGGCCTTGCCCTTGTCCGCTCAAGCTCCAGTCGCGCTACACCGGGATCGATTTCTCTGAGCGGAGAAATCTCGCTCGCGCATTTTTATCCATCTCAGCTCAGGCGGATGCGCGCGCGCTCTCTCTCGTTTCTGTCTCGCGCCTCTTACCTTTCCCCTCCCCCCGCATCGGCGGTTTGATCATTGACTACGTAGGCCAGAATGGTGGCGTCACGATCGAAGCCGGCGGCAGGGTCGCCGCGCAGAGCCGCAACACCTTCCTCGATTCGCGCAGCGGGATGGGCCAGTACGTCCATAGCCACAAGGCCTACTTTGCGGATCTCTTCCGCCCGGACGCCGAACAGTCCTACACGCGCCTGTCCATCTTTGGCGAGTGGTGCGGTCCTAGCGTCCAGAAGGGGGTACGTGACAAGCACCTCAAAGCTTCCTGCGTAGTCGTAGGAGCTGGTGAAGGAGAGAGAGAGAGAGAGTAGTGGCCGGCGTGGGTCTTGTTGGAGAGGACGATAGTGTAACGCTGCGTGGACCTTCATGCACACAGGTCGCGCTGAGCTTGCTGCAGCGTTCCATCTATGCCGTGTTCGCCGTCCAGATGGACGACGCCATCCTCTACGAGCCCGAGGACCTTCTCGCCCTCCTCACCCGCAACAACACCGTTCCCGTACACACATCCCCCTCACACATCTAGCGACCGTTGCTACCACGATGACCTTACACGACTCTCTCTTGATGGCTTCAGCTGCCTGAGGATATGCATGTGCTGCCGTGGCACACGGAGGTGATGGAGCTCAACCTGGCCGACACGGAGCACGTAGAGAGCCGCCTCGACACGGTCAACTCGCTCACCACGGCCATCGACTCGGAGGACCCGTGGGTGCTGCGCACCTTTGGCGTGCGCGGGCCGGGCGAGGGCCTCGTGTGGTACCCCATCAATGTCGACCTCGAGGGCGACAGGAAGATGAAGGCCGTGTCGGGCGAGGTCTACGCCGCCTTCGTCTTCAAGACCAAGGGCGAGAAGCATCGCGTCGTGGGCACCAAGAAGGCCGCCCAGGTCAAGCCCGAGGTGGCCGAGGACGCCGTCAAGTACGTCGAGCTGATGGTACCCGAGCCTCGCCTTCAGCAGGGTACGTCCATACTATACGGCACGCGGTAATCATCAAGTGCTCACGATCGTCTTCTTCTTCCTTCTGGTCGTGTTGATGCGAACAGGCGTGCAAGCCGTGGGCGGTTTGCAGAAGAAGAACATCGCCGCGTTCATCAAGTGGGTGGTGACCGACGTGGAGAAGGAGGGCAAGGACGAGCTCGCCGCCAGCGGCCTCGAGTGGAAGCAGGTCAGCCCGCTCATCTCCACCAAGGCCCGCGAGTGGTTCCTCGC
>CDFA01023303.1:0-10512 GCA_000826305.1 Acanthamoeba healyi | reverse complement strand
TGTTCCTGCTGTGCACTGGTGATGAGGTATACAGGAGAGTAACGGGGGATGGCGTACATCAGGGCTGAGCTGCATTTATTGGGGTCATCCACAGAAAGATCAGCAAAGCTCTAGTGATTAGGTGGAGTGAGAGCAGGCTTAGGGGAGGTGCTGGAGAAGCACACGGCGCACGTTGCCGCCCATGACCAGGAGCACCTCCTCGGGAGTGAAGTCGGCCTGCAGGAGGCCGTTGGTGATCTGCACCAGCTGCGAGGTGTCAAAGGGTGTGACCACCGTTCCGTCAAAGTCGCTTCCCAGGCCAACGTGCTCCACGCCCACGAGGTCCCTGTGTTATTGCGTTCAGACGAGCAGCGCGCGAGGCGGTGATCATGGTGGAGAGTGTACCGGATGTACTTGATGGTCTTGATGATGCCCTCGAGCTCGGTCTCGCCGCAGATGGCCGGACGGAAGTAGGCCACTCCCATCACTCCGCCCGAGCGGGCGATGCCCTTGATCTCCTCGTCGCCCAAGTTCCTCTGGTTGTCACAGACCCCACGCACGCCTTCGCGCACCGCCCATCGCCGCCGCCAGTGTCAAGAGAGGACCCGGCTGCGAGCGCGATCCTCCTCCCGAGGAAGCGTACCGGTGTGGGAGCTGAGGATGGGCCGAGTGGCGATCTTGACGAGCTCCACGATAGCGTTCTGCGAGGCGTGAGCGACGTCCACAAAGATCTTCCTCTGCTCCATCCGCGCCACCACATCGCGTCCGAAAGCGGTGAGCCCGCCCTTCTCCTTCCCATGAGCGCTTCCTGTTTCCGCAAACGAACAGTGACAGTCAACTGGAGCACAAGAAGACGACACGACAGCACAGCGATCGCGTTTCTGCGTTGCGTACCGGCGAGGTCGTTGTCAAAGAAGTGGGCAAGACCCATCATGCGCACACCAGCGTCAAAGAACACGTCCACGTTGGTGATGTTGCCATCCAACGCGTGCAGGCCTTGGGTAAGGAATCCGTGTTAGATGAACTGCAAGAGGTCTACAAAAGACTGGACAGCGCACCTTCGATGCCGAGAACGGCGGCGACCTTCTTCTTGTCCAGCTCCCTGGCCTTGATGAACGCCTGCAGGTCGCTGCGACTGCGCACTACTTGAAGCGTTCCGTTCGAGCGCCTGGCCAGGTCATGCATGTTGTTGGTCTAAACGCACACACGCACCAACTCACACCGCAATCAGTCGTTCGTTCGTTCATTCGCGTTGATGGCATTGATGTGGGCGCGCGTGAACCTGAAAGAGAGTACGGCCAGCGTTGCTCTTCAATGCGTCCCAGCCCCAGCCCTGTAATGCCGCGTCGGTGAGGACGCTGCGCAGAGTGCAACAGCAAGCGACGCGGGAGACTGTGTGGCGAGTGCGGTCTGTACCTCCACGGCGACCTTGGGCGTCAGTTTGTCGATGGCCGGGTTCGTAGGGGCGTAGTTGGATTCGAAGCTCTGGCCGTAGGGGACGCTGGTGACGATGGTGAACATCTGCAGCGCCACGTTGCCCTCCTGCAGGCGCGGCAGATCGACGTGCGCCCACTCGTTGCGCCTGAAGAAGTCGCGCTTCGGCCACAGCAGTGTGTCCGCATGCATGTCCACCACAAACGCCTGCCTGTGCAATTCTGTGCGCATTTTTAAAATAATAATAATAATAATAAAATAAACCAAAACGTGTTGGACTATCTCTTTTTTAATCCTATATTTTTATTTTTATTTTATAAAATAATATCTAAAATAAATAAAAGCGAGATCGAAGGGCGGCGGTGGTACCGTGAGCACGGGAGGAGATGGCGGGTGAGTCTACGCGGTGGACGGTGTTGAGGCCGACGTCGACCAGCATGGGCCCGAGGGCCACGAAGGTGCCCAGCGCCACGGCAAACGCCAGCGGGCCTGCGACGGCGGTCCATCGCAGCGACTTTCCGCGGCTCCCGCCCAGGAGGGACCGCAGGAGCGGCCGCAGCGACACAAGGCACCACACGAACGTGAGCGCGAGCGTCAGCCCCAAAGCGCGCAGGGCCCACTCGAACACGTTGGCCCCCAGGTACGTCTCCATCTTTCTATCTTTTGGCTCACCAAAAATTAGTGATAAATTATTGCACTACTGCGTCTGGGTTCTCGTCAGTTTTTGGAATTCAAAACGTTTATGTCAAAAAAGTGGGAGATGCGTGAAATAGTTCAACCTTGCGCGGCTTCTACTTGCCGCCTGCCTGCGCGAGGAACCACTCGCGGGCCTTGGTGGAGATGAGCGGGCTGACCTGCTTCCACTCGAGGCCGCTGGCGGCGAGCTCGTCCTTGCCCTCCTTCTCCACGTCGGTCACCACCCACTTGATGAACGCGGCGATGTTCTTCTTCTGCAAACCGCCCACGGCTTGCACGCCTGTTCGCATCAACACGACCAGAAGGAAGAAGAAGACGATCGTGAGCACTTGATGATTACCGCGTGCCGTATAGTATGGACGTACCCTGCTGAAGGCGAGGCTCGGGTACCATCAGCTCGACGTACTTGACGGCGTCCTCGGCCACCTCGGGCTTGACCTGGGCGGCCTTCTTGGTGCCCACGACGCGATGCTTCTCGCCCTTGGTCTTGAAGACGAAGGCGGCGTAGACCTCGCCCGACACGGCCTTCATCTTCCTGTCGCCCTCGAGGTCGACATTGATGGGGTACCACACGAGGCCCTCGCCCGGCCCGCGCACGCCAAAGGTGCGCAGCACCCACGGGTCCTCCGAGTCGATGGCCGTGGTGAGCGAGTTGACCGTGTCGAGGCGGCTCTCTACGTGCTCCGTGTCGGCCAGGTTGAGCTCCATCACCTCCGTGTGCCACGGCAGCACATGCATATCCTCAGGCAGCTGAAGCCATCAAGAGAGAGTCGTGTAAGGTCATCGTGGTAGCAACGGTCGCTAGATGTGTGAGGGGGATGTGTGTACGGGAACGGTGTTGTTGCGGGTGAGGAGGGCGAGAAGGTCCTCGGGCTCGTAGAGGATGGCGTCGTCCATCTGGACGGCGAACACGGCATAGATGGAACGCTGCAGCAAGCTCAGCGCGACCTGTGTGCATGAAGGTCCACGCAGCGTTACACTATCGTCCTCTCCAACAAGACCCACGCCGGCCACTACTCTCTCTCTCTCTCTCCTTCACCAGCTCCTACGACTACGCAGGAAGCTTTGAGGTGCTTGTCACGTACCCCCTTCTGGACGCTAGGACCGCACCACTCGCCAAAGATGGACAGGCGCGTGTAGGACTGTTCGGCGTCCGGGCGGAAGAGATCCGCAAAGTAGGCCTTGTGGCTATGGACGTACTGGCCCATCCCGCTGCGCGAATCGAGGAAGGTGTTGCGGCTCTGCGCGGCGACCCTGCCGCCGGCTTCGATCGTGACGCCACCATTCTGGCCTACGTAGTCAATGATCAAACCGCCGATGCGGGGGGAGGGGAAAGGTAAGAGGCGCGAGACAGAAACGAGAGAGAGCGCGCGCGCATCCGCCTGAGCTGAGATGGATAAAAATGCGCGAGCGAGATTTCTCCGCTCAGAGAAATCGATCCCGGTGTAGCGCGACTGGAGCTTGAGCGGACAAGGGCAAGGCCAAGCGAGCAAGCAAGGAAGAGTAGCCAGTGGAGTAGGAAGAGTCCCCCTTACTCTTCCTATTCCACCGACTTCTCTTTGCTGCCATTCGACTACTTGATCTCCCGGGGCTTGATCTTGGCCGCGACGCGTCGTACCTTTCGCAGATATAGAAGAGAGAGGGGAGGAGCGAAGAAGAGAAGAGGAGTGAACGCAACGTACCGTGGAGCTTGACCTTGGGACGGTACTGGAGGGTCTTGGTGAAAGCGATGTGGAGGGGCATGATGGGCGCGCCCAGCAGCTTCTCGGCCTTGGCCGACTTCTCGAGCGAGGTGAGCACGTTGTGCAGGCCCTTGATCTCGGGCCACGCCACAAAGGTCACGCACGCGGCGGAATCCGTGGTGGAAGCAGAGTTGTCGTAGTTTTCCATAGGTGTGGTAAGGTGAGGGTAAGGTGGTAGCGAGGGGTAAGGAGTGCGCTGCACTGTTGTGGTGCGGTAAAGACGGTGGTGTTTGTACTGGTGGTGAGGTGTGTGCAACTCGGCCTTTTTATTGCCCGTTGTCGGGGCGAAATTGCCTGAAAAGAAGAATTACCTGAAGAACGATCCACGTCAGCAGCTCTCTTAACAAGGTCCAGGGCATGGAACGTCACAAATGACTGGGCTCAGGAACTGCGCAACGGCACTCCGGTGAAGGCCTGATGCAGCCACGTATGGAGTAAGGTCCACAGCTCAAGTCCACGAGCCAGCAGGTGGGCCTCGCCAACCTGTCCCGCGGGTCCGCCTGATCTAGATCACTACTACACACATGGCCATGCACACATGTGGCCTGCGTGTTGGCACACAACGCAGAGCAGTGACGTACTTGAGCAATGGAGCAAGAGTGTGTTGGTCTTTACCTGATGTTGATGGAGCAAGAGACGCGGCGTGTCGAACACGATGCTGCTGGTCATGGCCTGCTCGGTGGTGGAGGCCGCCCAGAGGCCCTGCTTGCGTAGCTCGACCTTGAGCGCGTACATGTGCTCGATGTTGGTCGTGTGCGGGACGCACCAGGGCGTCGGGTTCAGGTGCGACTCGTCGACCTCGAACTCGAGCACGACGCACCGCGAGCTGTGCTTGGGGACGACCACCTCAAACACCTGTTCGCCTATGCGCTTCCGATCGCCTCGCCCCCGCTTGGGCTGGGTGCTCGCTAGGATGACAGCCGGGGCTTCGGCGCTCTCGCCATCACCTCCATCGCCGACGACGCTCTTGTCCACCACGGGGTCGAGGCTGGTCCAGGCTCGGAGCAGCTCATCGACGAGCGCCGGATCAGCATAGTCTCCGTCGTGTGACGCCGCGCCAGGTACGGTCCGGCGGGGCGATTGAAGGCGTCGCAGCTGCTGCTGGCGTTGGCGCTGCTGGAGCGCTACGATCTGAGCCTTGGAGGGCTCCACGCTGTTCCACTTGGCCTGGCCTCGCCATTTCATGAGTTCGATGGGCCGTACGGTTATCTGCTCGTAGGCCCACGGCATCCCGTTGCGAACCATGATCGTCATTCTTATCTGTGCGCGCGTGATACGGTCCATCAGCACCAATGCACGCACGTACGCCCCACGCACACACGCAGAGCGTGGCACACGAACCTTCTCGCCAAAGAAGAAGCCGGACTTGGGCAGAAAGACAGAGAAGTGCAGGCCGGGCCCCAGGCGGCTGAACGTCTCCTCGAACGGGGCATTTCTCGCTGCAGCCTACGCACACACGCGCGCAGCAAACAAGCAGTGAGCTTTGGGCAACACAGGCGGTGACGATGGTGGTGACGACGCGCGCGTGCTGTACGCGTACCATGAGGGACATCCGCGTTTGCGGACTGGGCAGGACGGTGAGCGGATAGAGAGTGATGGGGTTCCAGTGATCCTGGAACGGCCACGGGTAGGCGATCACGCCCTGCATCCCGTAGGCGATCGAGTACTGTATCGACAGGATGTGCCTAGCTCGCGCGCCATTAAAGCCATCATCAGCAGGGGTGAGACAATGTTGTTGCCCAGCACGCACGGGCGCACGACGCGACAGAACAAGGAGGCTTACCTCGTGATCGACGGCGGGATGGCCATCGAGGGAGATCGAGGAAACTCCACGCTAAAGTTCATCCGATGCGTGCCCTGTGGGAAGACAAGTTTCCTGGTGTTCCGTTTGTCCCACGGCACGTCGTCCCACACAGGGTGGTGGAGCGCCCACAGCACCGTCTTCTTCTCGTTCTGTGTGTCGTGTGTGCCACACGAAAAGTGGATGCAGTGTAAGCGACGATCGGCGATCGGGCCAGAGGGCTGAAGTTCTCAACATAAAGCTGCGCACCTCTTCATCGGGCGCAAAGCGTCGTTCGTAGGCCTCGAAGTACACGTAAAGGCCGTTCGTGGTGATGCTCTTGGAGGCCACGATCAGCGTCACCTGCAAAAATACTCACATTTTGTCATACACTTCTGTGTGCGTGCATGCGTGCGTTCGTGCGAATCATTACCTCTCCAGAGAGCGTGAGCGCGGGGTCCTCGGCAACAAAGTGGGCAGTGTCGAGGCGGATGGTGATCTCGTTCTTCTTGCGGTCGCCCAGGAAGATGCCCTTGCGGAAGTGATAGGTCGTCCTGTATCGCTCCTTCCAATCCACCAGGTCGTCCTGCTCTCGGCGGTCATCACCGTCAGCATCGCACGCACGCAAGACGCTCGCACAACATGCGCGCACGCACGCACTCGCAGCGAGACATGGCATGAATGAACCTGAGAGTCGTCCTCGGGCGTCGAGACGCTGTCGGCTGGCTTCTCAACAGCACCAGCTCGCTTGGCCTCCTGTTACATGAATGCGTCGAGCACGCGCACGCAGCGTCAATCGTTTGTCGCGAAGGCGGCGTCGTGCAGAGGGACCGAGTGTGCGTACGAGGAAGTGCGAGCGCCAGAGGGAGGGCTCGAGCGACACGGCCCACCACTCGCGGCACACCAGGCCGGCCTGGCCCAGGTCCCGCACCGCCAGCTTCCCGAAAATATTCAGCACCACCTGCATTTATTTTAAAAGAAAATAATAGCGTTCGTGAAAACGATCACAAAATATTCTGAATTTTTCTGAATTTGTTGCAATTTTATTTATTTTATTAAATTTATTTAATCTAAAGATTGGGAAAAAGGGCGGCACCTCGGCCGGCAGGGTGGTAAAGAAGTCTCTGTTGTCGATCCAAACGAATTCATCTTCGGTCTCTGGATTCTCCATCGGGAAAGGCTGTGTGCTGTTCTGTGTTGTGTGACCACACAAGCCGCGTGTGTGACGAACCAAAGCTTGCGGCCAGCAGCTGCGCGACCGCTCCGCTGCCTTTTCCACCGTGAAAAGAAAACAGATGGAATATATATATATATATTATTTCTCTTTCACTCGTTGCTGGCGTGACGTGTCGGCGGTGGTGCCCTTTGTCCGGTGGCATTCATATGATAGTTTTCGGTCATGCAGCTGCTTGACGAGTGATAACGTGAAGGACTCGAGTCATCACGAATCAATGTTTGTTTTGTCTGATTGTCCCTCTTCTTGCCAGTGGGGAGTGCTAGAAGCCACCCACACACAAAACTCGCACCAGCCACCCAGTAGCGAATATCTCGTTCACCACCCCACTCATGTGCCCAATGGCCATCTCCCTGCGTAGCCTGACCCTCGCGCTTGTTGTGATCGGGTCGGCTGGCGGCCTGGGATCCGTTCTGGCCCAGGGTCCAACGCCGACGTTGAGGTTCGTCTCCTCTACAGTCTCGATCAAAATTACATTCCTGTTGATGACACTGTGCTTGTTCTCTGCCCAGTCCACCAACAGGCAACGACACCCAGCTGTGCCAGGACATGATGCAGCGCAGCGATCGGTTCGACCGCATGCTGTTCTCGCTGGGCGGCGTCGGCGGGCCGCTCGACCCTCAACGCGTGGATTGGAGCGTTGTCCTCTCCTACCTCTCGCCCGACTTTGTGTGGCATGACTTCAGCGCCGTACGTGCCACCCACACACACCGCACATGCCTACGTGTGCGCACGCACACAAGCACGGGCCACGACTCACAAAGCGCCTGGTCGTCGGCCGAGTTGTTCCGTATTGATGAACTAACCTGTCAAAGAGTGCCCCCAGTTCCCCTCTCGAGGCAACTACACTGACATCCTGCACTTCTGGGAGCAGCTGAACGCCAACGTGGACTACTACCCGTACGTGGAACTGCCTACGAGGTCGTGGCGCTCTTGCGATCCGGTCGGCCGCCGCCTGGTGGCGCAGTGGCGCGAGACCTTTGCGCGAAGGGACGCGCCCAACGTGCGCGCCTCGAGCTTTTCCATCTACACCGCCGAGTTCAGCCCTCCTGATGCGAACTCTGGGGACCGCCTGCTCATCTCGCGGCAGTACTGGTGGACATCAGGCACGCTGTCAAGCATCCTCGGATGACGATCTTCGGAATGACTTGTGCTCTTTAGTCGTCACACAAGAAACAGGACGCCTGCCAAGCACACTGAGCTCTGTACGAGCCCTGTAGCCCTGAGTGAGGGACGTTCGGTGATGGACAATGAGCGTGAAGGGACCCATGATGATGCAGGTTTGGTTCGTACGAGGAGAATGGCGGTCAGAATTCGACCGCTTTGCTCGTGGTTCTGCACGATGGTTTGGTGACGCTAAGGATCTTGCAGTGAACAACTGCAGCTTTGACAAGCAGAGATACCTTGCTCCGTTCCGCCCTTCGCCCCTCGCGCACCCCAACCTCAACCTGCATGAGCCGAGGGCCCTTGGTAGTCGACTTGGCTGTCAATTTGTGGCGGTCATCCACATCTCCGTGCTGTTCCGTTGCGATCTCTGGGCGGTTGAGTTGTGTGCTGTCTGTCACATATGAAGCAGGGGAGGTACGTTGGACATCCGCAACCACTGGTGACTCTCTTCACAAGCGTGCTTGAGAAGAGATCCTCTCGCTAGTCGTAGAAGAAGATGAAGGCCGTAACCATTCTCTGTGTCCTTGCTCTACTGTTGGGCGGAAGCCATCTTTGCCTGAGCGTGCACGAGGAGTACGCTTCCTTAGCCAAGTGCGTATCACATGCACTTTAGTGCATCTCTCAATCTCTCTATCTGATCTCAACTGACTCCAGCCTTCGCGTGAACTTGGGTTAGCACTCCGGCGGAGCAGATATGCGAGCGGATGAGGAGGCGCAGCGACGACCTCGACGGGCTGCTCTACACCCAGGCCGGGCTCGGCGGCCCATTCGATCCGTTCCGCGTCGATTGGGGCGCCGTGGAGAGCTACCTCGCTCCGGGCTTCGTGTGGAGCGACAACAGCCTGGTACGCTCACGCCACACTCCAGGGCGTGCTGTTGATGACTTGGGTGTGCACCTGGCACTCACACTCCTTGCGCTAGTGGCCGTCGAGAGGCAACTACACCGACTACCGCGAGTACTGGGTGAAGCGCATAGAAAACGATAGGCGCTGGCCACTGGCCGAAGTGGCGGTCGAGGTGTGGCGATCGTGCGATCCGGTCGGCTTGCGCGAGGTGTCGCTCTGGGAGGAGGTCTTTGGCTCGTCCACCAACGCCAGCGTGCGCGTGAGCAGCGCATCGCTCTACACGACCGATTTCGACTCAGCCTTCAACGTCACAGGCAACTCCTACTGGACATCAGGCAATCTTCAGCTCTTGGTCGGCCCACAGGCGTCTTTCGACGACTCCGCTCCGCTCTAGCGCTAGGTCAGCTGCTTCCTCTCTCTCTCTCTCTCTAGGCTCTCTCTGTATCAATGCTCCTCCTCCTTTGCCTGTGTGCAATCATCACCACGGATGGAGCGTGAAGAATGCACATTGTGTGATCAAGCGTTTGTGTGTAAGAGCGGACACAAGCACAAGCGCGGAGGCGCTCTCTAGATGGGCGAGGCAGCAGGAGCGGAGGCAGTGGCAAGGAGGTCGACGATGTTGCCCGACGTCCAGTAGGCCTGCCTCGTCAACTTGTAATCGGGATCGTACTCGTAGACGTAGACCGAGGTGCTGGTCTCCTGGATCGAAGGGTCGGCCGCCGAGCCGTAGGTCTCCTTCCACTGCGAGCTGTAGCGCCTGTTGACGGGATCGCACAAGACCCAGTCATTCGTGGCATTGACCAGCGGCCAGCGGTCGTACACCGCGTTGAGCGCCTCCCAGTAGGTCTGGTAGTCAGTGTAGTTGCCCCTCGAGTTGAACTGATTGCGCCGCACAACACGACACGACACGGCACATGTGAGTCAACCACCAGCCGCTCCAGGACTCAGAGAGAGTGTGTGTGAGAGAGAGACGCACGTAGGTGTAGTCTTGATAGACAAAGTTGGGAGCGAGGTAGGTCTCCACTTGATTCCAGTCGACCCTCTGAGCGTCGAGAGCCGATCCTGTCTCGGGCTCATACAGCAGAGAATCTATCTCCGAGCTCTGGTTGTAGATCTGCGGGCACGGGTTGGCGGTGGAGCTGGGCTGGGGGCTGGAGCTGGGCTGGAGGCTGGAGCTGGGCCTCGGGCTGCCGCTGGTCCCAGGAGGCGGCGAGGGCTGACGGCTTGGCGCCGGTCCACTGAGAGCATTCGCCTGTGAGTGCATTGCATGCATGCATCGTGGCTGAGCAAAGGGAAGAGGGACTTGACGAACTTACCCCGAGTACATGGGAACTGCGGTCTGTGCGTCGGCACTGAGCACCAGCGCGCCGACGGTGACGAGGAAGAGAGCCAGGAGAGTGTTGGTGTTCATGTTGATGCTAGGCTGAGATCACACGGGCAAGAGTGAAGACCTCTTCAGCTAGCAACGAGTGGCCTTTTTATACTTGGCTGTGAGGCGAAGCTCATTGAGAGCCTCTCGCCTTGTGAAGGGCAGCGGCCGACGTGCTGAGCACATGTCGGCTGGAATCCACAGACGGCTTGCAGCTCTCACCGGCGACTCCACCACCAGAAATCGCCTGCCCACGATCATCTTCC
>CDFA01023287.1:0-25599 GCA_000826305.1 Acanthamoeba healyi | reverse complement strand
AAGAAGAAGTCGCCTAAGAAGGTGCTCGCTGACGAGAACGCGATCAAGGTGCGCACTGCTTGAGACGCTCCACACACTGCGCAACCGCTTTGCTGATGATTTGAGTGCGATCACAACCGCCAGGCCAAGGTTGACAAGGAGGTCGAGGCGCTGAGCGAGTACTTTGCCGACGTGGATGACACCCCGCTTGAGGAGGAGGAGCCACCTGGCACAAAGTGGGTCTCGATGGTACGTTCCTCACGCTCACGCACTGCCCCTCGTGTCTCACGCTCACACTCGCTTGCAACACTGGCCAGCCCATGCTCAAGAGCCCTCAGCGCATCGAGAGGCTGGCCAAGCATCCTGCCATCGCCAAGGACTACGACGAGTACAAGAAAGGTACGCGTTCACTTCCCGCGCGTTGACTGTTCGCACCACACAACCTCCACGTGATGACGCGCGTAGTGAACCCAAGCACACCCTCATGGCGCTCGACGCGTAGGCTGACCTGCATTGCTCGCTCACCATCGCGTCGTGTCGTGCTGCGTTGCGGGTTCACAGCGCTCTCCGAGGCACAGGTGAGCCCGGCCCCGATCAGAGAGTTCGTCAAGGATCTCGAAGACAAGCGACTCGAGGCCGTCATCGAGCCCTAGTCGTTCATCCTTTCCCCATCGTGTACAAAAGCTCTCCGAACTCCTTGTCCCCCAAACTTTGGTTTTCTCCCTTTCTTTTTCATTGTTCGTTTCGTTTCGTTTCGGGGTTTCGTTTTGGGGCTTTGTCCTTTTTATGGCTGTGCCACGACCCCTGCACGGTGAAGGAATTTGTCCTCTACACAGACAAGAGACGGTCTCAAGACCATGGCGCAGGACAAGAACAGGTCGAGGCTGGCCTTTCGCCTCCCCTTAGCCTTGCTCGCCCCGGCGCTGCAGCTTCTCTTCCAGTGCGCACTGTGGCACGCCGGCGTTCCGGCGCAGGCCGCCACCAGCTCCTTCTGCCCGTTCCATGCCACCTCATTCGACAGCAACACCACCAGCATCTACTCTGCGCCTCAGCCGGTTCGCTGTCCCAACCCCTGCCACCTTTCCCCACTTGCACTTGCAGCTGCCCCTCTGCAGATCGACGTGGCGTTGCCGGATCTGACGGCAACCGCCACGCACGCGCATGCAGTTGAACGTGAGCTCTCTCGACAACGTGTGCGGGGCTGCGAGCACATCATGTTGCTCGCCTGCATACCGGGCACCGATCGCGCAACGGCTGGACCACATCAGCACGTGGCTGGAGGCAAGCCTGAACGTGCCGGACAGCGCCGATGGAAGGCGCTGCCAGACGGAGCTGAACCAGCTTCGGTGCCTGCCCTGTGCGACTGACATGCGGGGTCGTGTCCGCGTTTGGCCAGCCTCGCTGTCTGCCGACCCCGCCCATAGCGGTGACAACGTCCCTGAAGATGTCGAACTCGAGCTGTGCCCGGACTACTGTATTCGCCTGTACAGCGCGTGCAAGGACGTCCAAGTTCGCGGCAGCGACTTGAAGGTGCGCCAGCTCTACGCTTCGTCGTACGTGTTCTGTCGGCGTCACTTCCGAGAGCTGTTCGACGTCCGTCTGCAGACCGGAGCTGGGCTATGCTTTCCTGTCGCACCAGGTTAGTCTCTCCCCGCCTCACAACTCTATCGGATTTGTTCTCATGTCATCACACCCACATCATCACCTAATCATTGTGAATGAAGGCTGTGAGTATGCGGTGCTGGGGCGCCAGTACACGCCATGCATGGGGCACTCTGGCACTAGGTCGCTGGTCTACTTTCCCCAGACCTTCGAATGCCTTAATCTGCCTCCGCCGATACCGGATCTACCCTGTCGTGCGTAGACCCACCTTACGCCCGGTGTCACCAAGCCTGGCTGACCAACCAACAACGCGGGGTGGGTGATGAATGATGACGAACAGGCGTTGATTGTGGCAGCGGTCAGTATCTGCCTTGGGGCGCATTTGAGTGCAGCGTCTGTGCGGCTGGGACTTTCAGTTCGGGCCGACGTGTCCGTTTGTCCCAGTGGGACTCGCGTGACCACCTCAACTCATCTCTGCCTTTCGTTACCTTTTGCGCCGATGCCAACCGCCACCCTCTGCCATCAAGCTCGTCGTGTGCCGGGTACATTCGTGCTGCTAGAGTCCCACAGCACACACTCGCCTAACGTTCTTTCGTCAGGTGGGAGATCCATTCAGAAGGATTCGTTACCTCGGGCCAGACAGGCGACTCGCAGCAGTCGGTTCTTGAGGCGGGTCTCAACGTACGGCGGCCTGCTCCTCTGTGTCGCACTCGCACTCGACTGACTGTCAGTTCCTGTTCGCTCTGCCGGTACACCCACCAGTTTGTCGAGCCTGGTCAGGTCACCTTCACCTTTCAGGTCAGCTCCGAAATGGGAGCCGATGGCCTGGAGTTCTACATCGACGGCAGCAGGGTGATGGACCTGCAGAGCGACATATCCCGCTTCACCACGCGCACCTTCGACATCCCTCGTCCGGGCTATCACGTGCTCTTGTGGACCTACACTAAGGATGAGGGTCAGAGCAAGGGCCTCGATGAAGCTATGATCTCCGTACGTGTCTGCATTCCTCCTTTGCCATACGTTTGGATTGACGCGCATAGTGACCACTCGATGATATACAGTCTATCGAGATAGCTGGCCTGCGGCATGCACAAGACGGATCATGCACGAAGTGTCCCTCAGGCACCACCTCGCTGGCTGGAGCGAGCGTCTGTGAGCCTTGTCCCGCCAACTTCTTCGCACCAGTGCCCGGCAGCAGCACGTGCACGCCCTGTCCTAGTGACCACTATGCCCTTCCCGGAGCCACGTCCTGTCTACCTCGCACCGGTACACCCATCACCCTCGCTCTTGCCTGTGCGTGTTTTGTCCGACTAAGAGCGAATCCCACTGGCGTGTTGCCACAGCTTGCAACGATCACTCCTACTCGTACCTGTTTACCGAGTGTGTAGGCGGCTCTCGCTCGAAGGTCTTGCGGTGGCTGGAGCCGGTGATTTGCAACACATCGAGCGTCAATGCGCCACCACGAATCGATGGCCTGCCGTGCGGTAGGTGTTGCGCCTGTCTGTCTGACAGTGCACCTTGGTGTTGCCACTGTCAGCTGATTCTTCTTTCCACTCCAGACACAAGCTGCCAGCCAGGCCAGCACAAAGCCGAGGAAGGCGGTTCCTGCCAAGCCTGTGCAGCAGGGCATTGGAGCCAAGGCGCTCAGTGCGAGGCCTGCAAACCGGGCGAAGTGGCGCTGCGCTCTCTTCACTACGCGAACTTCACTAGATGGGACGACCTCGGTGGTCTCTCCACCTTCTGCACAGGCCGCTGCTCCACCTCGTACACACGCCACAGCCTCACACTAGTCTTCCTCTTGCTCGCCGACTCACTCCATGGACTATGCGCCATTCTCTCCGCAGGGGCTGGGAGCTGCACGACACATACGCCGATTCTGGACACGGACACGGCCGCTATGCGCAGTCGACCCTGCAGCTGGTGGTTCAGGTGGGTCCTCTGGGCGGCAAGCTGCTGTTTGGCTTCTCGCTGACCCGCGACGAGCGCTGCCGCTTCGAGTTCGCCTCCGCTGGTCACGTACTGGGCGAGTTCTTCGCGGGTGACGAGGACGACAAGGAATACAGTCTGGCCGCTGGGAACTACACATTCACGTGGACATTCACCACTCACCGATCCGGAGACGTTGCGTCCAACGACCACGCAACCATTTGGGTCCGTTCAGTGCAGCGGCCTCTTCTCTCCACGCATACACTCACACACTCCCTTGTTTGTTTGCAGTTCATCAAGGTGCAGGGCACCGAGAAGGGAGGAGCGACTAAGTGCATGCAATGCGAAGAGGGAACGTACAGCCCATCCCTGGGCTCTGACTGCTTGCTCTGTTCGGCCGGTTCGTCCAGGTAAGCTCGAGCTGCTCCTCTACTCCTTTTATCACGGTGGAGGCTCACACTGGCTCCGTGCAACGATTGCCTTGGTAGCCCACAAGGGGCGACCAAGTGTGAGCTCTGTGTTCCGGGCACCTTCAGCCCCGTAGCAGGTTCAAAGTGCTTAAGCTGCGGCAAAGGCCTGGCGAGCCCACAGGGCGCCACTAACTGTTCCATCGCCCCCACCTACAGCACAAAGTACGTCACTCTTCCTTTAGATTCTGGACCAGCTGTGATCGCACCCGAGGCTGACGTCAGCGCGTGGTGTGGCGTCCAGTCTCCTGCTGCCCTCGGGTGTGAATCGGACCATCACGTTCGACCTGTCTGAGCTGGTCCGGCACGACAAGCCGTACGGCCCGGTGTTTGACACTCGCGGCCTCAAGTACTACATCAATGTGGGCACTCGCCAGGTGGACCGCAGTCCGTGTCCGCCTGGCTTTGGGTGCGTCGTTTTCACCAACGGCAGCGTGGCGAGTCTTGGCTACGAGATGAGCTACGACGACAACCTCGCTGTGAACAGTGGGTCCCTTGATAGTGAAGCCTCTGGTACTACTGTCACTTCCGTTCCACGCATGCAGCGCTCTGGCACAGGGAGGCGGGCGATTGACAGCAGATCAATCACGTACAGACGTGTCACAGGAGGCGGCGATCGCAGAGGGCCTGCGCCTCAACTTCACGCGTGGAGATTGTGGTGGCGGTGGTGAAGTCAGGACTACAACAATCTCGTTCATTTGTGATCCCAGCCTGGGGCCCGGCAGCCTCGAGTTTGTGCGCGAGAACCCGGCGTGCCACCACCAGTTCCGATGGCGATCCCTGTATGCGGTAAGGCACCACTCATCGCGCACGTGTGCAGAACAGCTGGTGCGCTCGAGTTGCCAGACGTTGCAACGATCTAACACAGACGTTCAACGGCTCTCCGATTAGTGTCCGCTGTGCACGATAGACGACATGGTGTTCAACTATGGCAAGTGCGTAAACAGCACTCGCCCCAAAGTGTGGAGCTGGCTCGAGGAACCCCGGCGACAGCGCTGCCACGGCGGTCTCCCATTGCCGCCCACAAGCGCGGTATCATGTGGTACGCCCATCTAGCTTGCAGTGGTCGTGGTGCTGGCCTCACTACTGTGGTCGTGGTACTGGCCTCACTGACCAATTAATTGCTTCCGTCATCAGGTTTGCTTGACCTTCAGACGTGTCAGCCAGGCGAGTACCTGCCTGCTGATAGTGCCAAATGCCTTCCGTGCACGCCGGGTCACCACAGCATGGGCGCCGGCATGGCTTACTCCCACTGGAACCCCATGCCGTCCTTGTTCAACGCCTCCTGCTCCAACTGTTCTGGTTCGCCTCTTGTTGTTGTTGGCTTGTGCTCATTGTAGCTCCGCTTGACGCATTCGGTTACAGGCTGGAGCGCAGCGCCGGGTGGGGCCACCCTGCGTAGCGAGACGGCAGCCGTGTCGTCCTTGAGCGCCCGGTTCAACTTTTTCGTGGAGGGCACCATAGAGTTCGCCTTCAAGGTGCACTCGAGCTCATCGCGCAGCAATCTCACGTTTTTCATAGACGCAGAGGAGAAGCTTGCGCGTCACTCCATCAGCTCACTCGCATGGTACTCATCAGCATCATCACCATCTTGAGCAAGTACGCCTTGAGCTTGTGGCCACTAACCCAACCCCGATGCAGGGAGACTGTGGTGTTCTCCGTCGATCACGGAACTCACGTGTTCAGATGGATTTTTACCGCGGGCAGCGCCAACACGCCCATGTACGTCACTCATTCGGCTTGTGATTCATAGGCACGATGCTCACTGATCGGTGCATGAGTGTAGAGCGCGAGGAAACAGGGCAGAGTTGGCGTGGGTGAAGGTGTGGGGCGCTGATTATGCCGATACGTGGTGTCTTCCTTGCCCAGCCGGCACGGCCGCACAGCGATTCGGTTCGGTCGAGTGCTCACGCTGCGAGCTCAACCACCACACCCAGCACGACCAGACCTCCGAGTGCGCGCCCTGCGCCCCCGACCAATACTCGTACACCGGGCTTGCCTGCCTCCCACGTCCGAACTGTACGTGACATTCGCTGCCACACACTCGCGGGGTGATGCGACAAGTGTGACGGACATTCCGATCTCCAAACAGGCACGCTTGACGACTACCAGGAGGTAGATGGGCTGTGCATCGGCGACAAGCAGCAGCGGACCTTGGTCCCGCTGCAGCCACAGATCTGCCTTGATCGAGGATCCAATTTCGCCAACGCCGTGGCCGTTCGAGCATGCGCCGCTTGCCGGCCTGGTTTCTATCCGACCGGTACCTCCAACTGATCTTCTAGTCAAACACCGGCGTCAGAGTGCTCACAACGTCGTATGATACAATCAACACGCAGGCGCGGGATGCGGTACATGCGTGAGCGGACAGTTCTACAATTCGACGTCAGCATCATGCGAGGTGGCGCCGGCGGGGTACGCGGCGGTAAAGCTGCGCACCTACTTCTATCCCGACCACCCGAGCCTGAGCCCTGCGGATCAGGCGCGTCAGTTCTTTCCCGCTCAGTGGGGCAGCAGCTGGCACACGAACTGCAGCGCCATCGGCTTGTGCGGCTCCAGGTGCACAGTCCTCTCCCTCGCATTGCTCTCTCCAATTGTTGCTCATCATCGGCCGATGTGGTGTTGTAGAGGTTGGCGATTACGAGGCCACTACATGGACTCGGGTGTAAATATCGGGAACGTTGATTCATACGTCGCCTTGAACCTCTCTGTACGCTTCATCCCTCATCATGGTAGTAGCCGACGATGATGGTGATGGTGGAGCTGAGCGACTGACGTGGCTGATGTTTCTGCAGATGGAAACCGAGGGAGAGCTGCGTTTCGAGTATAGGCTGGAGGAAACGACGTCCGATAAGAAGAACGGGAACGGGCTGCTCTTCCTCGTAAACGGCGAGCTCACGGGGATGCTCTACCGTCCCACCTCCGGGGAATGGCACACTTACTCGCGGTTCCTTCCCTCCGGCCACTCGCTGCTCACTTGGAGCTATCACCAGGACAATGGCGCCGCAGGCTCTCACCGCGTACGCGCACAGACCTGCACATCAGGATTGATTTGATGGTTAGCTGACTTTGGTACCAAACGGACGACATTCAGGCAATGGTACGACGAGTTCAGGTGCTTGGCGCCAGCGGCGGAGGTGCGGTCGATTGGAGCCTAAAGGCATGCGGTGAAGGAACCTTCAGTGCACAGCCAGGCAGCACTGGGTGCCAGCTCTGTCCATCGGGCCATGCCAATCCCAGTCTCGACCCCTCGCTCTCGGTTCGTCGCCTGCGTTTGTTTGCTGGTGGGATGAATGCGTCACTCTGAACGCACGCACACCAAACAGTGCGAGCTGTGCCAGGCGGGCTACTTTGCAAGAGCGGGCAGCGCGGAATGCCTGCCGTGTGGGAAGGGGACGGTGAGCCGGGAGGGTGCCGCCTACTGCTCCGCACCCGACACATGCACCTTCACGGCACCGTCGGGCAGCCGCTACGGACTGAGCCCGCTCCAGCAACGGTACATCCAGCGCCTTGCTGTATTCGTTCGTTGGAAAGCGCTAACGTGAGCTGTAACAGGGGAGGTATAGGTCCGCTGGTTGCAAGTGCCAACGACAAGACGGAAGTAGTGATGTCGCTGTGCGAGCCTCTCGCGGACAACGTGTGCCGAGAGAGCTCTGGCCGCTACTTCCCCGCGTACGTGTGCGAGCGCGAAAGGTCGGGGTTGGGTAACGGCAGTGACGCCGGCAGCGTGCTAGCGTTCGAGGAGCTGAGCACCAGCAGTTTCCGACTCGTCTTTACATCCCAACGCCCCGCCAACACCACATGCCCCGATGGTTTACCACCATCCACGTACATACCTCACTGCACCTCTGCGAATCACTTCCAGGACCCATCGCTGATGGCAGGTGCGCCTGTGTGTGTTGCAGAATCGTCAACTTCCTCTGCGGCGCCAAGGAACACGGTCGAGGCGCGCCGGTGCGGATGAGCGCGGCGGATGACCCATTGGCCGAGTGTCATCGGATGTACAAGTGGATCAGCATCAACGCTTGCCATCTCTGTGATGCTGGTTTGGCCTCCTGACCTCTCCTCCCCTCTCTCTCTCTCTCTCTTTCCCTGGTGATCGGCTGACACGTGAGCCGGTGAATGGCATTGCAGATGACTACCGCAAGGTGGTGGGCTATTGTGACGAAGGGAAGCGACTGACAACGTGGGTGCCTTACGACCAGCGCAGCTGCTTCGAGCCCGAGCCTAAACCCTTTGCCGACATCCTTGACAATTGCGGTTCGGATGCTCTTTCCCTTTGTCTCTGCGACGCTTCTCATCACTGACTGTGCCTCATGTGCGCAGTCGAGGAGATCCGCTTCCCAGCCTATGCGCTGGCCTTGACGTTCGTGGGCGTCGCCGCGTTGCTGGGCGTGATGGCATTCGTGGGCGTGCGCAACCGCATGCTCCAGCGGCGGTACGACCTCGTCTCCGGCTCGGTCAAGGCCGCCAGCAACAACGAGGTGGAGATGCAGTTCATCGGTGGCGGCAGCAGCGACGCCGACACCAGCCACTTGCTTGGCGCGGAGGACCTCGATCGCCTATACAAGCGATCCTAAACCCTTTCCACCCAGGCGGCACAATGATCTTTGAGGCGAGCTGGCATCAGCGCGCAACAGATTTATTGGGAGCAGCTGCAGTTCAGCAGATAGTTGGTCGTCACCAACACACTGAGAGCCGCACAGAACTAAGACCTCACTAGGAGTTGGCCCGGACCGGAGTAAGGCGACGTCGGACGGCAAAGCGAGCTTGTGGCCAAGCAACGTCCTGTGGTGAAAGAGAGACCGGGTTAGCTTGCGTGCTTGGTGGTGCGCTTTACACGAGAGTAAATACATGAAATAAATGTGGCGGTCAGGAAATTGGCTTGATGATCAAGTATTTTTGAGTTCATAGTCGTTCATCCGGGAAAAGAATGTGTCATCACTCCGCGGTGGACATGGAGAGAGGCACTTGTGTGGTACCTTATTGAACGCAGTTAGCGGAGCGCTCAATCTCGAATCCGGAAGATTTGGCTCCGGAGCCGGAGATGCGACCTAATCGTCGTCAAGCACAGCGGCCATCTGCTAGTAAGGACTGTGGTGAGTGAACACTGTGTACCAGTCTTCTTTGAACACAAAAGATTTAGAAAGCCAGTAGTTCTCAGAGAATCGCAATTTACTCTTCAACAGCATTGTTATGAAATCAGAACTCATCAGGGAAACTGGACCTTCAACGGTGACACTGACACTAAAGCTAAAGAGAGGGGGCTTACCGCTTAGGGAAGAGGGGGCAACAGGATCGCCAGGGTGTACTCAGGGTGCCATTTGAGGTGTGCAGGGATAGCAGTGGAAGGAGGAATTATGGAAAACAACCAGACCAAAAACTTGGCGAAGAGATGTCGACACTTGAACAAACCGGGATATATTCCGGCATTCATATGGCACGAATTAACTGAGCTGTTTTGCTCTTGGGTGAAGCTGTGTTTTGCTTCTTCATCGCCAGGCTGACCGGACAACATTGTCATGGAAGAAGCTCCTTCGGCCGCTGCGTTGGTGGCCGAACACGTGCGTGATGGGGTCGTGCTCATGCGAGGGCTGGTACCCGCGCACCAGCAACAAGACGTGTGCGCCCGGTTCCTCCAGGCCGCGCACAAGACCAACCTTGAGTTCCTCCCCTTTGCCCACCTCTTCACCCTCCGCCTCCCTCGACCCGGATCGCACAAAACCGCGCCAGCCGAGCCTCACCTCCTCGAACAGGACGCGGAGGCCGGGTCGGAGCTGGCCGACCTCCTGGCCGGCTTCAGCGGGCAGCTGCACCAGGCCCTGTACGGCCCAGGCGGCCTCTGGGCAGGCTTGCCCGAGAACGGATGCAGCGAGGACCACCAGGGCCGCCCGTGCCACTGCCCGGACCCGACGCCGCTGCTGCCTCGCAGCACGCAGCTCAACTGCGTCGAGGGCCTTATCTACAAGGCCGGCACCCGGCGTGCCTACCACCGCGACGCCCACTGGCTGCTGGCGTTGAGCTTCGGGTGCGAGGTGCGGATGGGGTTCCATCGACACGACAACCAGGATCCGGTGGAGCTCACCGTGCCATCGGGCGACGCGGTGCTGTTCAACGGCGCGCTGCACTCGCACGCGGTGCTGGGCATCGGCGAGGCAGAGTCGGCGCCAGGCTGGTGGGCGTACCCGTTCGCGCGGGCCGTGTTCCTCATGCGCGATGCACGCCAGACCATCGGCGCACGCAAACGCCACCAAGCGAGGAGGGCAGCGGCAGCGGAAGGCGCCAAGGAGGCCGCGGCAGTGGCGGCCGAGCGGTTCGGCGTAAACGAGGACGATGTCGAAGAGGAGAGCTGAACGCGAGCACAAGAGCAAAGACACGAGGCAAGAAAGAGAAGGCAAGGGAAGAGGAGGAGATGTGTTGTTCGAGCTCTCTAACGTATGTACAGGGCATCAGAGGCGAACGACGGTCACCGTAACGTTATCTTTACATTCTTTGTTGTGCAGCGCCACCCTCAGCAGGTGCTGCGCCGCGTCGGCTGCCGGTCGCGTACGCACCAGGTCGAGCGCTCTCCTCCCCGATATCACGTCCCACAACTGTCATGCGCATGATGAGTGTTGTGTGAGTTAGTTGTTTGTTGATCACCAAGTGGAGTACACTCTCGCTCTGCAGGCAGGTCCAACGTACCCCGTCAGAGGCGAGAATGAGATGTGTATCGTTGGGCGTAAGCTTGATGGGTTCGGAGATGTAGGGGACGGCGATCATGCCCGAATCGTTGTCCTTGGCAAAATGGTCGCCGAGTGCTCGCGTGATGGCGATGCCTCCGCCTATCCGCGTCTGGCCTTCACTCACGTCCACTCCGGTCCTCGTCATTCGCTCTCGCTCGTCCTCGTTGGACAGCTTGTGGTCTCTCGTCAAGGCTACCACCTTGTTCCCGCAGCTGTACAGCCACAAAGACGAAGAGGAGCAGACTCGTTGAGCAATCAGCGCCGATCGGGCCAAGAGAGGGAATACGTACTTCATGAATGCTGACGAGTCACCCGCGTTAGCGGCTTGCACGTATCGATCGCTGCCGTACCGCCAGACAAGTACGACGGTGGCCGTGCATCCCTCGTACTCGTACTGTGACATCTTGTTGTCCACGCTCATGAACGCTAAATGCAGCAGTTCCGTAGCGTCCGCATGGGGTGCGCCGAGACGCTTCAAATGCGACGTGATTTGCTGTTGACCATGCACACACGTTAGCCAACATCAAAACAGCACGCCGACGCGGTACTCAGAAGACGCACCTGCGGCATGAGACTGATAGCAGCGTTGGAGGCCTCCTTGCCGCCATGACCGTCAAAAACGCAGAATAGCGCGAGTTCAGGATTGTCACCCAGGGGCGCATGCTCGCAGTGCGCGTCCTGATCATGTCACAGAGTTAGTTGAGAGACCAAAACGAACATAAACAGCAGCATCGTGCATAGCAAGAGAAGGCACCCACCTCTTGTTGAATCGCGTCCTTTTTGGCCCTGTGCAGGCCGGGTTTGTTCAGATCCTCGACAGCACAGTACTCCTGGACCAGCAAGCTGCTATCTCGCGGAAGCACTTCGTTCTCCTCCAACTCCCGAAGGAACTCTTCCTCCTCTCCGTCCTCGCTCACCACGGATAGCCTCGACCCGACGTCGCTACCGGACGACTCCAGGTCCACCTTATCATTACCCGACTCAGTCGCTTCGTCCAGCTGCTTGAGCAGCTCGTCCTTGGTGGTGTCTTTGTTACCCATCGTCCGGAACATGTCAAAGGTGTTGCCCTCGGCCGGAGCAGCCCCTGTTGTACTCATTCCCAGGTTTCCGTTTCCATCTAACGTGGCACAGTTCGCCGCGCCAACCCCAGGTCAGCATCACGAACTGAGGAAACCGAAAGGAGGAGAAAGAACGCACTTGAATGGACGCCCTTGATCCTAGCTCGTCTGCCCAGGGACCCATTGGGAATGTGGAAGTGCTCCTCCTGCTGCCCGTCTGTCATTGCACAGAAAGGAGAAGGTACTGATTGAGGCTACGGATGGATCACCTCGACTCACCGAGCAAATGAACGTACCTTCACCGCTCAGGACTGAGTGACCGTTGTGAATTTCCAGCTTGGGCTTGATGAGAACCTTGGTCTTCTGACCGGGAGCCGCTCCGGTGAGAAGCGTCTTCAGGGACGTGAGCTCCACCAGGACCTTTTTCCACTCTCCCTGGCCTGCACGTCAACATTGGGGAGAGGATGAGCGGCGGGTCCGATCAAAAGTGTGCAACGAAAGGCCGTACCGAAGCCGAGTTGCCCGAGAGGATTGCCTCGCATGTCGAGCTCGTCGAGATGCTTCAGTAACCGGAAGTGTTCGGGCAAATCCACCAGGCGATTGGACATCAAGTGCAGCTTCTTGAGTGAGGGCGCCAGGTTCGTGATGGAATGGGGGATCTCTGTGAGGCCGTTGCACTCGATGGACAGCACTTCGACCTTGGGCAATGTGCTCAGCCCTTCGGGGAAGCTTGCGAACTTGTTGTAGCCGATGCAGAGCTCGATCAGGTTTTTGAGTCGGCTCAGGTCCGCAGGGATGCTTGTGAGCAGATTGTTGCTGACATCGACCTTCTCCAGCTGTTCAAACTCCCAGAACTGCGCCAACACGTTCAACGCGAGTGTGATGAGCCACGGCTCGTCAAATGCAAACTGGCGGGTGAGTGGCAACGCGTACCTCGGAAGGCAGTGAGCGAATGAAGTTGCCCGCCAGGCGCACCATCTTGAGGCTGCGCATGCGACACATGTCGGGAGGGATGCTGGCGAGGAAGTTGTACGAGAGGTTGAGTGTGTGGAGCTCGTGCATTCCGACGATGACAGTAGGGAACTGAGCCAGCCGGTTGCTGTTGAGGAACAGTTTGGAGACGGCCTTGAGCTTGGCGAGAGACTTGGGGAGCTTGGTGATGCGATTGTTCTGAGCATCAAGGATGATCAGCTTGGAGAGCTTGTCGAGGTGCTTGGGGAACTTGGTGAGTAGGTTGTGGCTCGCCACGAGCACCGTCAGGTTGGTGAGCTTGACTAGAGACCGGGCAACGCAATCACGACAACGTGTGAGTGAGTGTGCAGACGGCGATGGAGACGACATGAGCGGAGAGAGGCAAGCGAGTGAGTGAGTTACCGATATCGGCGCCGAGCGACGTGAGCTTGTTGGAGTGGACGTCGAGGATCTGAAGCGTGGTACGCGCGTACAGCGACTCCGGCAGCTCGCTGAGCTCCTGCCGGCTCATGTCGGCCTGGAAGGAGCTGTCGCCCATCATCGACCACATGGGCGCCTCCTCATCGTTTCGCACATCGCTGTCGCACATAGATATCCAGAAATTGATTTTTAGGTCCCTCTCAAGCGCACGAGAGATGTCGAGAGATTGAAAATGGGGCGGGGGGGGGGCTGGTCGAACTCACAATACCTTCGCCACACGTGGAGGGACTGACTGCGCACGAGCTCGGGCCGCGAATTGACCCCCTTGAGGGATGTGGAGCGGGGAAGCTCGGTCGGGCGCGAGGAGGTGGGGGCCTGAATGGTGGTGCCCGTGCGGTTGGGCCGAGTCTGAGGCTGAGACGAAGAGGTCGAGGAGGATGGGGTGCCCTGGCCGCTCTTGCTCTTGTCCTTGAGCCGCTTCATTCCTCTCAACAGATCCAGTTTCTGAAGGAGGGCATGCTTCTTGTCGGTTCCGCTCTCCTCCTTCTTCTTCTTTCCATGCTCTGCTTTCGATCCCTCGTCGCTCATCATGCCAGGCTGGGCTGGGCTAAGTTGAGTCTCTCAATGCGCGACGATGCCAGGGGGCGGGTCGCAATAAATGGGGGGGGGGCTTGGCCGTTGATTGTTCGTGGCAGGTAACGAGCCTCTGCTACTCGCCAAAGGGGGCTAATGAAACGCGCAGGGAGGAACCAACAGCGAGCAGAGGGTCTCGAGGAGGAGCTCTGCAGAGACCAGCGGGTTGCGCCAACGCCTCGCTCAACGCCTCCAACTCAACCCCAAATCTTTAACGTGGCGGTTTCGTCACTTCACATTTCCCGCTTCATTTTCCTTTCGGCGCGAAGGGAAGGCCACATTTCGCATTTGTGCATCGTGATGTCGTTCCTCGGGGGGCTTCCGTCTGAGAATCGCAGCAACTTCTCGGTGGCGGCGGCTGCCAAGAAGGCGGGCGCGGGAAGCACAAAGATCAAGCCGAGCACAAAGGTCCCCCTTACCTCACCAGACGATGTGATTTAATTTGGCACATATATGTTTTTGTTTTTGTTTTTGTTCTTATTTTGTCCGATGCCATCGACAGGCCCCGGCGCTATACACAGCCACACATGACACCGCGCCACCCTCGAATCAAGGTAACCTGTGCGCCTCTCGTGCCCACCCTTCACTGCATCGCCTCACCCGCCGGCTTGTGTTGAGTGCAGTCATCTCAACGGAGAAAACGGACCTGCTGTTCCGCAAGTTGATGCAGAAGCAAGAGGGAATGGTGCGTGTGTGCAGGGAAGGGAAGAAGAAAGGAGCCAGTCCACCGCCTTGCTGGTTCGCTCACACCGGTGGTGTCATGATGCGCATGCGTACGACGCAGAGTGGCGGTCACAAGCGGGAAGCTGCGGATGACAAGGTCGAGGTTCAGGAGCGACGCACAAAGCAGATCAAGACCGCTCGCACGAGCGACAAGGGCAAGGAGCGCCTGGGCAAGGAGGAAACCGATGAAAGGAATGCTGCCGAGGATGAAGAGGAAGAGGAGGAGGAGCAAGAGACCAAAGCCACCGTGGTAGCAGAGGACGACGATGCAGAGGCCGAGGTAGAGGAGGAGAAGGCGACGAGAGAGAAGACGTCCAGAAGGAAGAAGCCAGCAGCCCGGTCCAGCGCTTCACGGAAGAAGAGAAAGATGGACGAATAGATCACCACCTCTTCTCTCTCTATCAACACTCGGACAAGCGTGGGCGGGCCTCTACTCACAGATCGTCTGTGTTCTGGATCACTGTGAGTATGTACATCAATGTTTGGGTGGGTGCATGGAGCAGATCGCGAGGGCGAGAGAGGAGAGGATGGTGGGTGATGGCACAACGATCATGATGGGACATGAGAAAGGGGGAGGGGTAGTAGAGGACCACGTTGCGCTCTCCTGATTGGAACACATGGAGACGTGGGTACCAAAAGCGAGCGAGAGTGCCACGGCTGCACCAGGAGGACAGGGGCGTGAGGATTGCTGTCGACAGGTCGACGTTTCCCTTTGGCGCGCCAGGTTTTCTCCGCGAGCGCGTACCAGACAGCACACACCACGAGAGAGGCCAGCACTCGACTGATAGGCGGCGCGGACGGCAATGGACGCCACCACTTCCACCATCAAGCAGCTGTACGAAGAGGGCGAGCTCATATTCGCCTTCCACCATTCGTTCCTCTACGAGGCCAAGGTGTGTGTGCGGTCCGGCAAACGGGCATTCCTCCCCTACTTCTGTCTCGGACTCGGTCTCTGCCGGTCGCATGTTCATGCTCATGTGCTGCTGACGCCAACACCCCCATCATCCCACCCACCGCACCCACCCACTGACTCTGTGTGCGCTTGCGCTGGACGGGGGGCAGATACTCAAGACCGAGGTGCGGAAGGAGGCCGATAAGAGTGGAGGCAACACCGTGCGCAAGCCCTACTACTTAATCCACTATCAGGGATGGAAGGACAGGTTTTTGCCCCCCCTCCCACCCACCCTCTACCCCCGCAGGCCTGGTGTCCTCTTCTTCCTTTTTTCCCTTCGCTGCGCTGGCCTGAGGGCCGGCGAAAGATTAGCCGCCTCGCCTGAGCCGTGCCCTTGGCCGCACAGACCTACCGCACTCGCTAGGGCATCAGCCCAATGGCACCGAAGCGGTAACTCATCGTGACGTGTTGGTGTGGGTGCTCCAACGCTTCTATCGCAGATGGAACGAGTGGGTGGACCATTCCCGGATGCTCAAGCACAACCCATCGAGCGTACTCATGCGCAGCAAGCTGTTGGAGGAGGTGCTCAAGAACAAGAACGCGGCCGCCAACAAGAAGGGCAAGACCTGTACGTCTCTGTGGGCACCAACCATCCGCCACCACGATCGTGGTCTAAGCGGCAACAAAACGTGTTGTGCCGTTGGGACCGTTTGCTCACCCCCTTTTATTTAATTGTTTGTTTGTCTTTTGGTTGTGCTCCGTCTGTGTCGGTGTCTCTCCGGTGATCCTGACCGCAACGCACAGCTAGCCGTAAGCGCAAGGCCTCCGAGCTGGTACACTTTCCTCCGGCATCTTTGTCTCTCTCCACCACACGCCAAGGTGAACATTCGGTAACGGTTCTGTGCGCTAACTTGCGTGTCTTCCCTTGGCAGCGGCTTCACAAGAACGTGGTGCCAATCGACATGCCGATGAAACTGCAAAAGAGGCTTGTCCGAGATCAACAGTACATTTCAAACAAATGCGTAACTTCCTCACAGCCCCCCGCATGCCCAATCACCCGCTTGGCACCAACGCGTGCACACGCGCTGCCTGTTCACAGTTGATACCTCTGCCAAGGGAACCAAGCGTCGCTCAAATCCTTAATGGCTACAAGGCGCAGATCAAAGAAGAGGAACAGCGAGAAGGAGAGAGGTGCGTCCGGTTCTATCCTCTCGTTTCTGCTCACGAACATGCAATATGGATGCTCATGCGCCTACTCTCAGGGAGGCTGAGGTGGTGGACGGAATTCAAAAGTACTTTGACGCAGCGCTGGGGAGCTTGTTGCTCTATCGATTCGAGCGGATACAGTACGCCGAGGCGATCAAGTCATTCACAGGCAAGAGCATGTCGGAGGTGTACGGTGCAGAGCACCTTCTGCGACTATTTGGTACCGTCCACTGCACAGACAGCAGCCATGCGACGGTAGGACTTGCTGACCATTTCTTTGACACGGTTCCCATGCACAGTGAGACTTCCAGTACTTGTGGCGGAGGCTGGCATAGATGAAGAAGGTCGCCAGTACATCAAGGAAAAGGCCGAATCCATTCTTGGGTACGCGCCAGCAAAGTGTCCCTCCAACAAGGCAAACTGTGCACGGCGAGTACTGACAAGAATCATCACCGCATGGGGGCAGGTACATCAAAGAGAACAGGAAAACGATGCTGCTGAAGGAGTACGAGGACTCCTCTCCAGTCTATCGGCGCATGGCAAACTAGCTCTATCTCAATCATCAAAAACATGGAAAGGGACAGTGTTACTGTGCGCTCCTCCTTGGCTTCGCGTGCGGGATGAGCCAAAGAGACCGACGAGAGATCATCGACGGCCGTCTGAACATGCCAAGCTCAAACGAGACAGGAGAACGAGAACGAGAGGTCGACGGAGGGGTTTTATTTACTGCGCCTGCTGTGGTGGCGGGCCCTGAGGAGGGAACGACGGAGGAACACCCTGGGGAGGGAACGACGGCGGAGCGCCCATCGGGAAGCCCTGCGGGGGGAATCCCTGCGGAGGGAAGCCCTGCGGGGCAAAGCCCTGAGGCGGGAAGGGAGGAGGGAAGGCTCGCGGGGGTCCGCCCATGGGCGGGTAGCCCATCGGGGCACCTCGGCCAAAGCCGCCCGGCGGGAACTGTGGCGGCGCGAACTGGGGCGGGGGAGGCATGAAGCCGCCCATCGGACCCATGCCGCCGCCGCCACCCACGCCGCCCATGGGGCCCATGCCGCCGCCAGCCGGGGCGGCGAACATTGTGTTGGGTCTCGTCTGGGTGACGAACCGAGCGGGGTTGTTCGCGGCCAGCTGACGCTCTGTGGGCAACCACGAAGTCATGGTTCAACTGTGAGTGAGCTGGGACGACCTAAATTGAGGCTGCGTGCATGCGTGCGCGCGCGTGTGTGAGGGAAGTGTACCAACGGCAGAGCCGTGGCGTTCGCCGGTCTTGGAATCCTTCTTGATGGCGTACGAGACTGTGATGGCTCTGTTGCAAAGGTACTGACCGTTCATCGACTCAATCGCAGCGTCCGACGACTCGAAGCTGTCAAAACTCACGAATCCAAAGCCTCGGCTCTCGCCAGTCTCGGGGTCCCTCATGATCTGGAGATGGCACGATCATCATCACCACACGATCATCATCACCACAAGCACCGTGTCAGCGACTGATCAGCGCGCATACGAAGGGTCAAAAGCGAAGCAGAGAGGAGTACCTTGGGAGTTGTGATAATGACGCCAAAGGCCGAGAAGGTGTCGTAGAGCAACTTCTCGTCCACCTCAGCGTCCAGGTTGCCGACGAAGAGGTTGGCACCCACGTCCACCGTCTTGCCATCGCGCTTGGCCTTGTTGACACGCAGCGGCTTGCCGTACAGCTTAATCATGTTCATGATCTTGATGGCGTACTCAGCGTCCTCCTCGGTCGCAAACTCGACGAACCCATAGCCCTGGTGCAGATTTGTGAGCTTGTCCTTGGGGATGTAGACGTTCACTGCGGCCGCCCACAACCGCAAAACCCATTAAATCAGTGAGAAATGCGTGTAAAACGAAATGGCGATGGTGCGGCCGGGGGTGAGCGATGCCGTACCGACGGGGCCAGACTGAAGCATGAGCTCCCACAGAAGGGCTTCGGTCACCCTCGAATCGAGCTCGCCCACAAAGACGGTAGCATCCTGATTCCGTTCCTCCCGGGCGTACATCCTCTGCTGCTCTTCTATTCTGCCAATTCCTTCCCCCAAGACCGCGATCTTGTCGTTGGCCCGAAAAAGCTGGAAATATTCGTTTTCCTTTCATTTTTCATTCTTGCCTTACGGAAGACAGGACGCTTGTCTCCATTCTTTCATTCACCCACGGAAGCCTTCGTACTGCTCGACATCACACACGATGGCGCAGACCCTCCGCAGCCTTCCAGGCACAGCTGAAGAAGAACCACCACAAGCAGCGCGAGAGGGAACTTGTCGATGGTTGATTTTATTTTTCGTTTGTTTGTTTTGGATGGTAGATATGTGCCAGCTATAGTAGAGAAGCAATCATGTAGTCCCCGAGGGGAGAAAGCAGCTCCGTGGAGATAGCACAACTCGGGTCTCGCATGTCCCACGGTTCTCACCCCACCCTGAACTCAAGGCGTGAGCCTCACGGGCTGGGGGCAAGGGCAATGGTGGCCTGCTTGGGTGTAAATTTTATTCGTCCCTGCGCTATCTTCTCATACCCCTAACCCTCCGCCCACTATTATGGTTCGCAGCTCAATCCGCATCCCTTCTCGCGCCCAACCCCGGTACGCATCATCCAGTTCGTGCAGCGCTGCGGCCGCAGCTACCACCCCGCCGTGGAGGGCTTGATGGCAGAGGCGAGGGTGTAAAGCACAAAAAATGTTTTAATTGTATCTTGTGTGATCGAGAACCCTTGTGGGTAGGTGAGTGGATGGGGGGTGATTTAGGCCTGCTGCTTCTCCTTCTTGCTGCCCGGGGAGGCGGAGCCCTTCTTGATCTTGCTCCCGCCCTTCTTGCCGCCGGACTTCTTGGCCTTCTTGCCGCTGCCGTTGTTGCTGGTTCCATTGGCCGTAGCTTCCTTTCGCGGTGTCGTGGGCGTAGAGGTCGGCGTGGCGGCGCCCTCCGTGTCCATGGCATCCTTGTCGGCGGGAGCGGCGCCACCAGCGCCCTCCTGCTGAGCGAGGAGCTGGTACTTGAGCTTCTTCTGGGCCAGCTTCTCGAAGCGCTTGCGGTCGCGCTCCTCCTGTCGCTTCTTCTTCTCCTCTCGTCGCTGCTTCTTACGGTCCTGCTTGGACAGCTGGCTCTTCTGCAGCTCGTTGGGCAGAGCGAGGGCGAGGGCGTGGTAGAGCTTGGAAGCATGGCCGCAGATCGCCTGCGATGCGCGCCGCGCCTGGAGGAGGTCGTCGAGCACCTCCTGCAGGCTCTTTCGCGCCTGCTCGGTCAGACGCGGCTTCTTGTCCTCCTTCGCGTCGAACAGCTCAGCCTTGACGCGGGCAGGTTCCTGGTTGGCCTTCTCGAGCAGCACGTCCACTACCTGCTTCAGGCACTGCAGCAGCGCCACGACGTAGTCCGGCTTCAGCTGCTTCTGGATCTTCAAAATTGCGATGAACGCCTCGCGGATATGCGGGAGCACGTTCACGACGCCCTCGCCATTCTCGCCGATCGCCTCGGGCCTCTTAAGAAGATCCGAAAGGATCACGAAGATGTGCTGCTTGAGGAACGTCGAGCGAGCCAACGTGACGTAGCTCAAGTAGTCTGTGTTGTTTGTGTGACATGTTCGCGCGTAAGAAAGTGATCCGAGGAGGACGGAAAGTGGCGAGGGGTGTCTGTACCAGGCATGAACATCCACGACAGCTTGGGGAAGTTCTGAGAGAAGTGAATGAAGAAGTGGGGCTCGATGCGGGTGCTGTTTCGGGTCATGAAGTCTCGCATGGCGATGCGCAACAGGTACGTGACGCGGTCCATGTCCAAGCCACCCAGCTATCCACGCACACCAGCCTCATGTGAGTGACCTTGACCGTGTGGCCGATGACGTCAGGGGACACACGCACCATCTTGCCGGTGATGTTCTTGGGAAGGCTGTTCTTCTTGTATCGTCGGACGATGGTCTTGCGGAGGAGCGTGGCCTCGTCGAGCTCCTCGTCCTTCTTGCCCTTCTTGGACTTTGTGTCGCCCCTCTTTCGCTTGTTCTGTCCGGCGCCCGCCTCCTTCTCTTTCTCTGGTTCGCCGCTGGCGGCCGCAGCGGCCCGCCTCTCCTTCTCCTTCTCCACCCTCTTGGTCCTGTCCTCTTCCTCTTCCTGGTGCGCAACCTTAATTCGCTCGAAGAACTCCGAAGACTTGTAACCAGCAGCAGGCTTGCCCGCCAGCAGGACTGCACACATGAAGAGGTGAGCCAAACTGCACATGCGATGCCGCAGATCATAGATGAGGCTTTAGTACTCTTGATGATGTAGAAGATGCCTGCCGAGAAGAGGTCCGCAGAGAGAGTCTTGGTGTGCATGGCACGCTCCACGAAAGTGCCCAGCACGTCGTGCAGGCACTCAGTCTGCTGCACGCCCTTCGGATAGCTGTACAATTGCATGTAAATTCAGTACAAGAACTAGAAGCCACAAACGCGCCCACACGGGAAGAGGGTAAACGCACTGCTTGCTCTTGAAGAGGCGCTTAAGGAACCCAGCAAGCTTGGTCGATAGCTCCTGCTGGTGCTTGTTCTGCACAGAGTCCCTCACAGCCGCGGCCAGAGGTCCGATCATCTCCGGGATGAGGTGAGAATCGTGTTGGCGCTTCACGAAGATCTCGAGCAGATCCAGCACGCGGCACTTGAAGTGCTTGACGCTCTCACGCGCATCCCTCTCGTTGGTCTTCTTCTCCTTCATGTTCTTCAACACGGCCACGATCTTCTCATCCATCTTGAACATGGCAGCGTCGTCGAGCAACTCCTCTTCCTCTTCATCCTCTTCGCTGTCGCTGGACTTGTTGTTTTTGCTGGTGTCTAGAGAAGTGTTGGGCTTGCTCTCTTCGTCCTCATCCTTCTCTTCATCTTCGTCGTCCTCATCTTCATCATCATCATCGTCCTCCTCGTCCTCTTCACTGTCTTCTTCATTATCATCGTGTTCGTCTTCGTCCTCCTCAACTTCCTCTTCATCGTCTTCGTCTTCGATACCAAAGAGGGTCGAGTCTCGCTTGCCAGTGACGACCTCGACCAGCGCTTGGCACGAGGATGATGTCATCCGGGAGGCAAAGAGGCGGAACGTGCGAGTCACCAGATCACGCAGCTGCGACGAAGACTTGGTGAGGAAGCTGATGAGGATATCCACCAGCACGGCCATGGGTTCGGGCTCCTCCTCGACCTCCATGGCATCCTTGCTCTTCCTCTTGTCCTTCTTGGATGGTGTGGTCTGGGCGGTGTCGATTCGCTTCCAGCACTCGAGCAGATCCTCGAGCGCACCCACAAGCTCGTTGTCGTGGATGACGTAGGTGTGGAGGAAGAGGAGAAGGATCGCAAAGCCACGCGCTCGCGCCGCGTTGGCGTCCTTCTCGATGGCGTCGCCCTTCTTCACGCGCTGCTGCTCGGTCTTATGGATGGCTTGAGCCACGTCGAGGATCTGAGCCTGAAGCTTTTTAGCGTCCTTGCTCAACTGCGGCAGGAACCGCAGCGAGGACGAGGCGTTGAGCTGGGTGTGAAAGTGCGCGATCTTCCAGACCCACAGTTCCCCATCCGCGCATTGGCCTGTTTGCGGTCAAGCGTTAGTTTAGTGGCTCTGGCAGACACGAAGCTAACGATAAGGCTCGTACCGTCGTAGAATGGATTGCGGTGGTGGTCCTTATCCTCCTCTTCCTCGTCGGCGTCCTCGTTACGCTCTTCATTTGCCTTGCGGTTCTCCTTCTGTCCCAGCGGGGGCAGCGTGGCGACCTCGCCGAGCAGCACCAGGAAACGCTCGCCGCATAGCGACCGAGTCTTCTCGGACAGAGGCGGCGACGACACACGCAGCAACTGATCAAATGCACGAAAGAGAAGCAGATGAGAAAGGCATCATTTCGTCGACCAGCGCGTTATCCGTAGCGCGAAGAGGTGACAGTACCCCCTCTTCCTTGAGCAGGCTGGCGACGGGGCCCTCGATGTTGTCGAGGTTCTGTGGCACGTAGAAAGCGTGGTAGAAGAAGAAGCGAAGCAGGGAGAGGAACCACTTCTCATCCTTGTGCACGCCGCGAGCGCGTGCCATCTCGTTGAGCTTGTTGAGAGCCCACAGGCGAGAGGACTCAACGCCCACCTTGCGCTTGTCAGCCTTTTGCTTGTCACCGTAGAACACGTCCTTCAGGTATTCGGTAAATGTGTGCACGCCCTTGACGTCGAGCGCCTTCATCAAGTCGGTCATCGTTCCTGCAGTCATGATGAAAAGTTAGCACCAGATTGCCAACTACGGAGCAGTGCACTCGAGGAGCAGACGTACGGGTCTTGGTGAAGAAGTCAAACTGTTTGTTGGCCGCAGCAAGCTGCATGAGCACCGCGAGGCTCACCTCGGAGCCTCTTCGGGCCAGCGGAGCGATGGCAGTTATCTGCGGTCAGCACAGAACACGGGAATCGTTCTTAGATCCAGCCAAACTGCAGGAAAGGGCGATTGAGCAGCAACACATACGGCCTGCTTGGCAGCGGCCTGCATGTAGGGGCTGCCGGACGACTCCTTGAGCATGCGCCGGATGAGCACTCGCGTGAGAACGGCGGGGATTTGTTCGGCTGACGCGTGAGCCAACACCTGCTCCACCAACTGGTAGGCCAGGTACTGGGTGTTGTGGGTAGAGGTGAAGAGCTCGCCTGCGGAGAGATGAAGCGCACGAGGATCAGCACCCTCGGAGCACGAATGAGCCACACACAACACCTGCAACGCACCCTCAACCACTTCGTTCCAGAAGTTGCTCAGCAGGTCCTTTTCACCCTTCTCGGAGCACAGACGAGGCAGCAACGTAGCCCAGACAGAGTGAATCTGAAAAGAGAAGGAGGGCAGCTCATTAGATCGATGACATCGGTGCGTCCGTTATAGAGGGCATCGGCACCTTGGGATGAACGTAGACGCTCTGCTTGCAGATTTGTCTGAGATGCTTGATATTGTCGACCTGCACAATCCTACCGCCGTTCTTGGACGACCACTTGCCGTTGTGCTCACTCACGTTGAACTGAATGAAGAAGGAGATGCTTTCGGTCAGTACAGGCGATCACGGGAGAAGGCGCCTTGCAATCAGTGGATCTACCTGGAAGAGCTCATTGAGGTGGATGACGAGGGTGAGGAGCTCAGGCGACCAAGTGTTGGCGTCACTCTTGAGCTGGGGCAGGAGGACGGGCAGGATGTGCTCCTCGAAAAACTTCTTCTCAATCTGTGAGGGGACAAAGCGCAAGTGGAACACACTCAGCCGACCGCTCGCAAGGGATGACAAGAAAGCGCCAAGGGCGACGCACCTGAGACAGGAATGCGATAATAGCCTGGTAGGCGAGCTCGGCGATGAAGGACTTCTTGGCTGCGACCTCGAGGAGGCGCTGCACAATGTCAACCGCCACGTCCGGATCGGTGCCCTTCTTTGATGCCTTGATAGCTGTGGTGATGGAGCCTGTGTGAGGAAAGATAGCAAGGGAGAGGCACGGGCGCCACGACGGAGGCGCACCTTCTTTGTTGGCTCCGGCCGCAGCGCGGGAACCGGCCTGGACGAGCCTGCCGGAGCGGATGATGGCCAGGAGTCCGAAAGCCTGTCCGAACAGAACGTCCCTCTCCTCCTGCTCTCACCGACACCCGGGACCGACGATGAGAGAAAGGCCAAGCAACGCGACACAGCTCGCGTATGGCATGAAGTGCGACATAAAAGTTTTCCCGACAAGCGGCGGCGGAGAAAGATGAACACGTACGGGTCCAGTAGCGGAGCCCGGCACGGTGAGGTTGTCCTTGATGAGTGTGAGAACCTCCCGGACCGGCACGACCGTGAAGGTGTGGAGCACCTGTTAACATCCCAAATTCGGCAAGTTAGAAATGCAATGGCGGGGCAAATCGATTTGAGGGGGGGCGAGATGAAGATTAAATCTCAATGCCAGAACAAGAAATTGGAACGGAGAAGCGCAGCGAGAGAGGCACAGCCGAGAGCGGCACTGGCACACGATTTCACGATTTTCTAAAAGGGGTGAAAGGAGTGCAGTACCTCCGTGAGGCCGAGGGCGAAGCCCTGGCGAGCGCCATCGCGGTAGGAGCTCAGACCTCGCACCAATCGCTTGAGGGCGTAGTTGAGGTCCTCGGAGGGCGTCTGCTCCCCCTGCTGCTTGGCCTGCAGGGCCTGGAGCAGCTGCGCGACGGTCTTGACACGCGTCGCCACGTCCAGGTCGCCCAGCGAGCCGAACAGTTCCAAAATGCCGCCATCTCTCCTCGTCATTTTGTTCGCTCTTCAATTTTCTGTGTGCGATTCTACTCCCAGTGTTTGAAAGACTGACGTATAAATGACCCTCTGAAGAACAGGAAGAGGGAGGATCTGGGGATGGGATCTGAGGCCTGGCCCGGCACAATCGATCCGGAAATCAAGGGATCGAAGAGAAGGGCCGTCCACAGAGGGAAAGAACGGAGAAAAAACGGACCTTGGCCGCAACCCAAAACTAGAGAAAGGAAATGGAAGAGAAATTCCTCATCTTGGAGAGAAAAGAAAGTGGTTGCAGAGCTGGCTGCTTGGTTTGATCACCTGCCGCCCCGGCTCCTCTTCTTGAGGCTTCTGGCCGCTCGGCTGCCAGCGGTCTCCTTTGGTGTTTTGGTTGGCTGCTTGCCGCTGGTTCTTCTGGCCTTCTTGGCTGGCTGCTCTTCTTCCCCGTCCTCTGCTTTGGCGTCATCGGTGGGCTCCTCCTCGTCAGCGTCATCGTCCTCTTCTTTCTTCTCCACCTTCATTGGCCTCTCCTTCTCCTTCCTCTTCCTGGGCGCAGCGGGAGCCTCCGGTTTCTGCACAACGACAACAATACGTCCGGTCACGATCACCAATCTCATCGATGGAACCGTCCGCTTTATGCTGTACCTTGTCGCCCTGCTCTGGCATGTACTTGGCCAGCTTGCGCACGTAGGCATCAACGTCGAACTTGCGCTTGCACCCCGCATAGTTCATGTACCGCACCTGCATCGATGATCGCACTCTCGGCCATCAGTGACCAGAGAGAAGCGGCGCAGCAGCAGCAGCAGCAGCAGC
>CDFA01023248.1:0-10677 GCA_000826305.1 Acanthamoeba healyi | reverse complement strand
GAGTCAGCGCGACTTGCGGAAAGGATATTTGCGGCGGAAGAGGAGGCGGAGCGCCTGCGAGTCGAGCTCGACACAAAGACGGACGAGGTGGTCCAGACGCAGAAGCGCAACGCTGAGCTTCAGAGCCTGTGTGATAGTAAGGCGAGCGAGCTAACGCTCAAGGGAGACCAGCTGGCGAGCCTGCGGAGCGAACAAGAAGCAACGGCTAGTGAGCTCGAGCAAACCAGGACACAGCTGGTTCGACTCCATCAAGAGCACGCTACACTTGAGAGCGACGCGCAGACCGCGACCGAGCGTCTGGAGCAGCAGAGGCAGGCGTACGACAAGGAAAGAGATACGCTAGCGAGAGAGAACCAAGAGGAGTGTCAACGGTTGCATGCCGAGCTGAAGCGGAGAAACGCCGAGTTCAAAGAACTGCGGTCACGAATGGATGGACTCGAGCAACAACTCCACGCCAAAGGCCAGGCTGTTGCAGCGGAAGAAGAGAGGGGCAAACGAAAGGATGAGCGGATAGCGGAAGCGGAGCGGATGATCGAGGAACTGCGCGACGAGCTGAAGCGAAAGGACGTGCAACTTACAGCGGCAATTGGACGCGCGACGGCCAGCGAGAGCCGAGAGAAGGAGCAACGTAAGGCGGCCACGGAGAGAGAGGAGGAGCTAGCACGAAAGGCAGCGGCGGAGCGCGTGGAGGCTGACTGCTGGCGTCAAGAGTGAGGAGTTAAGGGCCGAAAGCGAACGCGCAGATGAGAGGAGGCGGCGGCTGGAGGAGCGTCTGCGCTCGGCGCGCGCCGACACCGACCGGCTGCAGCGCGCGCAGAACGAGAAGGAGGAGCTCGCAGCTGGTGGCGCAACGAGCATGGTTCGCGAGGAGCTCGGCGAAGCGGAGAAGCGGCTGCATGATCAGGTGCGCGAGATGCAGGAGCGAGAGAAGAGCATGAAGGTGTTGCTCATGGAGTCTGAGGAGGACATCGACAAGCTCGAGGAGGAGCTCATCGAGGTCAAGCGACGGCGCGACGACTTGCGGAGCGAGCGAGACTCTCTCTCGACCTTGGTGGAGCAGCTGCGGCGTGAGAGGGAGGACGAGGCGCGCAAACTTAAGCTCGCCGCCCTAGAGGCCAGGCGACGCGACGACGAGATCCAGCGCCTTCGTGCGCAACGCCGCGAGTCGGACCGACGCATGACCGATGAACTGCAAAGCCTGCGCCAGCAGCAGGCGACGCACTCTGAGCCGCAAGCCGTGGTGGAGGCCGATGGCGCAGGCGATGACGAGCTGCAGCGGCATGCCGTAAGCGAGGGCTACGTGGGAGCCATTGACGTACGCGCCCGTACACATTCCCCCATGTCGTCGCGTAGGGTGGCTCTGGACGGCGAGGCGGCGGCGTCACCGCCTCGAGGGATCGCCAAGCAGATGTCGGAGCGCTTCGAGAAGATGTCGACTAAGCCCCGTGCCTCGCCGCCGGCATCGCCCTCCACGCCGCCGGGCTACTCTTCTCGAACCCTTCCCCGATCGGCGTACTCGTCCTACCGCACCGCGCTCCAGGAACACGAGGCCTCGGCGGCTGCCGCTGAGGGCCAGGCCGACGGCAGCGACGTCGCCACTACAGCGCCACAGCCGAAAAGCGAAAACGGGAGTGACGGCGGTGGCGGCGAGGGCCTGCGGTCGTGGGCACGGATGCGGCGTGTGGACTACAAGGCCGTCGCCGCGCAGAGGAAGGGCTCCTCTGCCCCAGCCTCCGATTCCGCTACGTCTCCTTCTTCTCCCCTGGCGGGCCCGTCAGCGTCTGCCGAGTGATCACAACAAAAAATAGAAGTTGCGCCCACGTGTGCCCAGAACTACAAAAAGTGATAATCTCTTTTTATTGATTTCGCAATGTATCCCCGCCAACCAATGGCGACTGGGCGGAGTAGGGAAGGGGTGATAGGGATTATCCAGGCGTTTTTCGCCGATGATCCAGCCAAGGCGTGCCAGGGAATTCCGCGGCATTCGGGCCAAGCAGTGCGGTGGCGGCATGCACACGCACTGAAGCTAGACGATGGGATTTGGGGTCAGCTGCGGTCCACACTGCATTCTGGGGGGCATCTTGTTTTGTCACCCTTCATCACACGCTCGAACCCCCTTTCCCTGTACACAAAGAGTCCAGCAGCAGAGCAGCCACTAGAAGAAGAAGAAATACGTTCGCGCGAACCAAAGGGAGAGACCTGCATTGCACCACCACCCCCCCCATCGCCACCACAACCGCCCACCATACAACGAACAACGAACAGCACCACCAACGTTGATGCACCTTTTGTCATCGTTGGGCCTCAAGCGGCGCAAGTACTCGACCTCCACCCCCGCCCTGCCCGTCGGCAGCAACAGCAACGCCACCAGCAGCGGCATGCCGCTCCCCACGGCCACGCCGCCGCCAGCGCCGCACCACCAGCCGACCACCACCACCATGGCGGCGGAGGAAGGCGCCATGGTCATGGACGGGGTGAGGGGGGTCGCCAGCGCGCCCGCCACGCCCGCCTTCTACCACCCCCACCTGAAGCGCTCCTCGTGCATGGTCACCTCCCCCTCGCTGGCGGACATGGAGGAGGCCGACGAGGAGGTGGGGGAGGACGAGCGGTGCACCACCACCACCACCACGACATCTACGAGCAACGCGCGGGAGTGGCTGCAGGAGCAGGAGGACGAGGACAGAGAAGACACCGACCCGCTGCAGAAGCAGGAGGAAGAAGACGAGGAGGGATCAGACGATGGGTCGCAGCCGACAACCTCCCGGCGAGAGGCGCACGACGATGGGGAGGCCACCAAGGATCGAGGGAAGAGGGTGGAGCAGCGCAAGCAGGAGCGGAGGGACAAGCGGGAGAGGAAGCGCGAGGAGAAGAAGGAGAAGAAGGAGGAGAAGAAGAAGAAGGCGGCCAACAACCGGGGACGGTGGGGCTGGGTGCGCGAGGAGCATCAGTCGCGCGACGCCGATGAGGAGGCGCGACGCGAGGCCGCGGAGGAGGAGGAAGAGGACATGCGGGTGCTGCTCGCCGCCTCCCACCTCCAGGGCGAGACGCGCAACCAGACGCCCTTTGCCTGCAGCGGCCGCGCCAAGGACCTCCCCAAGAAGGACAACAAGACCAAGAAGACGACGACGACGACAAAGGAGAAGGAGAAGAAGACGAAGAAGGAGAAGACGACGACAGGAGGAGGAGGAGGAGGGGCTGTGGAGGTGAAGAAGACGAGGCGGGAGCGGAAGCTGGAGAAGAGGGAGAACAAGAAGGACAAGAAGCAGCGCAAGATCGACAAGGAGCTGCAGAGGCAGCGGGAGAAGGAGGAGAAGCGGCTGAGCAGCAGGAGCAGCAGGAACCGCGGACACGCCCGATCCTCGAGCGATGGCGTGCGGCTCATGCCCCGTGGGGGAGGCAGCGCGGGGGGCTCTCCGCCCGCCGCGGATGCGGATGCCGCGCTGTCGTCGTCGGCTTCGATGTCGCTCATCACCGCCCCCACCTCCCGCGATGTGGCGCCTGGCGGCAAGCAGCAGCACAAGAAGGGGTGGCGCCTTACGTGGCGGATGAGCAGCATCGCCTGCCTGGGGCGCACCCCCTCCATGGACGAGGTCGACGAGAGAAGCACCGCCAGCAGCAGCAGCAGCGATTCGCACGCGCGAGATGGACCCAAGGGGGGCGGCGAGAAGCGGAAATCGACCAAGATAGATAGCAAGGGCAAGGACAAGGTGGACCAGCACCACGAGGAGGACGACGACCCGGACAAGAAGAGCGGGCCGGGCAAGGTGCTCGAGGAGGGCACGGTCGAGCCCTGCGGAGAGGACGGCGAGGAGGAGGGCTGGAGCGAGGAGTCGGTCGAGTGGTGCGGCGTCACCTACGCCAAGAACCACCTCCCGCCCTTTGACACCTGCGGGCTTCGAGGTACGCTCATCACTCCCTTCCATCACTGCTCTTATCTCTTGCGAGCAGGCCAGCTCACCTCTCTCCACGTGTTGTTGCTGCTGCTGCGCGTGATGACAGCCAAGACGGCGTACAACCCCAATCACGCCTTGTGGCTCGCGACGGCCGCTGCCCTCGCCTATCGCTCTCCCGCTCAGATCCGCCATGTCGTCACTCGCATATGGGGTACGCCACCCCCGACGCACCGTGGCGATGCTGCAGCTGAGCCTTTGGTCTCACCTGGCCTTGGCGCGTGCGTGCACAGAGTGGGAGGACATGAAGTTCTTCCACAACGCCGAGACGGACACGCAAGGATTCGGCATGTACGGCAAGGACTGCATCGTCATCTGCTTCCGCGGTACCGAGTCCAGCAGGGACTGGTCCACCAACATCAAGATCTCCGAGGTAAGCACATCGATGTCCTTCTGCTGTGGGCTGAGTTTAGATCATTGTCGCTCACACCGTTTGTGACAACACCAAACAGACGGAGCCCTTCCCAGATATGCCCGCAGTCAAGGTCCACAACGGGTTCAACAGAGCCCTCACCTCGGTCTTGGAGCAGGTCATGGACTTCATTCACAAAGGCCTCTCATTCGACCCTTGCCTTCCTCTGTACGTCCTCTGGCTCGTGCTCATCACACGCGTAGGCAACTTCCTCACTCTCTCCTTACGTATGCACAGCTATATCACTGGTCACTCGTTGGGCGGAGCGCTGGCCAATCTGTGCCTTGCCTACTTTACCTTCCCCTCGTCGCCCTTCCTTCTCAAGTACGTTTGCATCCACTGCAAAGCGGATCCGGCACCATTCACTCACCTCTCTCCAATGTCCCTCTGCTCGTACCACAGATCTGTGTCGGATTGCGCGCACACCGATCGAAGCAGCAGTAGTAGTAGTAGCTGCAGCAGCAGTAGCAGCAGCAGTTGCGGTCCAGACGAATGGCAGATTGCCAAGCCGCGCAAGCTGATCAAAGGTACGACGTTTCCAAGTCTCCAGATGTAGCCACGAATTCGTGCTGACGCTGGTCGCTTGATCAAACTATGCATCAGGAGTGTACACTTTCGGGCAGCCCAAGGTGGGCAACGATCAGTTCGCGTACGAGCTGCGTCTGCATTCGGCGGGCACGGTGTTCTTCCGCCTGACCAACAACAACGACCTGGTGCCGTTTGTGCCACGAAGGCTCTACGTGCACTGCGGGACGCGCATCTTCTTTAGCGAAGCAGGCCACATCGTGCAGGGCGACGAGGCCGCCCGCCCGGCGCGCGAGTTCTGGCGGGAGAACAACCACGGGCGCATGTTCAAGCGCAAGCGACAGGGCTTCCGTGACCACCTGGTCAAGTCCTACGTGGCCTTCCTTCGAGAGCACTACCGCATCAACGAGGCCATCCTCATGTCGCCGCTCCGCAAGGATATGTCTCTGCTACGCTTCCACGACATGGAGCGAGCGAAGCTGTCGTGCGAGGAGATGCGCAAGCTGGTGAGCTACGATTCGGTGATCGAGGGCCTCAAGCACATGACCGTGTCTGACCTCATGGACACCAAGTCTCTCGCCATGACCGCCAAGCAGAGAAAGAAGGAGGCTCAGACCCTGGGACGCAAGTGGCTGCGCGAGCAACTGTGGGAGAAGCTCAAGGACAACGAAGACCAGCAGATCTGCAAGATGTACAAGCTCCTCAAGGGCGAGGTCGAGAAGAAGAAGGCCAAGTTCCGAGGGGACTCTATGAAGTTCCACACCACCGCCGCCGACGGTACGGGAGATCCCGCGCCCGACAGCAAGGAGAAGCAGAAGGATGGCCCCATGGGCGCCATCTTCGCCTCCTTTGCCTCCTTCAAGGACGCCTTCCGTCCTAACACAACATAAAGCAAGCAGATCTGCCTCTTGCATCCTTCATCTCTGCGGCCAAGCCAAGGAAAAAAAAAAACATTGTTGTTTGATTGATGTTGCCGTTCGCACTTAGTGGGCGGTTGGCACGCCGTCGGTGTGCGGGTGCTTGCCGACGACGGCCAGCTGCGCAAGGAGTCGGGCAGCCAGTCGGGCCGTCTGCGCGGCCGATTGTTCGAGGCGGGCAGGCTCATCGGCAGTATCCACTTCCAGCGATCCACTCACCAGAGACAGTGCGCCCACCTTCATTCCTACATGCCTCGCTACAACCACCTGCGACACCATGCCTGCTCGTGTGTGTGTGTGTGTGTGTGTGTGAGGACAACTGTGCGTTGAGTCAAACGCCGATATCACGTGAAGAGCGTACCGGTGGTGATAACATCGGCACCGCCAAGCTGCGCGAGACGCGAATCGAGCGGCGATTGATAAATAGGTCCCACGAAAAGTCCCACCACTGCCCTCTTGACCTCGATGCCCTCGGCCTATGGATTAGATGTACGTCAGCCAAAGGCTATGGTTTCCTAAAGCAAACCGTCGTAGGGCATGAATTAGATGGAGGACCTTAGCGACGTCTTCGGCCACGACCCGGATGGCAAAGTCGTAGGCGTTGCTCATGTCCGGAAAGCGCACACCCCACCTGTTTCCAGCACACGACATGACGCAAAGTGGTGAGTATCTTTCCCTTCTTCAGAAGGAGATCAAGGGAGGGAGGAGCTTTACCGGTCGTCATTGGGACCGAAGAGCGGATTGCGCCCCGAGAAGTTGACGTGATCGTTGACAATCAGAATATCGCCGGGACCGCCAAACTTGCTGGTGCAGGCCGCACTCCGACCGACGAGTACCACGCGAGCCACGCCCACCGCATGCAGCAACTTGACGCGCGCACATGCAAGAGTGAGCAGAAGGGTTCCAGAATTGGGTGAGGGTCTAAGTACCCGCATGGGCAGGGTGATCTCAGCAAAGGGACGGCCTTCGGCCACATAGTGGATACCCTTGAACACCAACACCGGCGCGTCACCGTCCTTCAGTTGGCCAAGGAAGAGTTGGACCTGCACGCATCACCGGTCGATCAGCCCAGTCAAAAACGTGCGCATGAGCAGTGACAGTAAACGTCATGGGCGTAAGTGAGGCGGACATACTCCCGAAGGCATGTGCGGGATATCCGCGATCTCCTTCATCTGCGCAAAGTGCTGCGTGAAAGGCTGAAACAGGGCGTCGTCCTCCACGATCAACGCCAAGCCAGTCTTATCCCCCTGCATGTTACACACGTGCAACACAAACCGCGTACGCACAATCTCCATGAGATTCTTGAGGGAGAGAGAGAGAGAGAGTATGGGTGTCTATGTGTGACGAGCAGGAGGGCACACGAACCGACATGGCAGCAAGGACGTGGTCAGTCGCGGCTTGGATGTGTTCGTACACGCCTTGGTTGACCGGACGCGCAAGATGAGGCGTCACCTACCACGCATTGCTAGTGAGACCATCGCGATCTCGTGTGTTTATGTCATACGAGTGCAGTGGGCGTTACCTGTTGCTCCCTGTAGATGCTGGCCGGCAAATCAGCGGCCTCCCGCTGGGGCTGCGCCGGCGAAGGGGGGTGCGCGGACAACAGAGACTCGATGACCTTGCTCATGTGCACCTTGCCCACTGCACAGTGTGCACAGCAGTTGTTTTAGCTGCGGGCGAACAGAATCCATTTCCCAAAATACGTACGAGTGCCCTTGCTGAGCACGGCAGGCTGCGCCAGACCAAGCACGTTGATGCCATTGGAGCGAGACGCATACACGAGCCCACTGTATACATGTGTGCACGCATGCGTACGTGGTGAGGTGCAGTCACAACATACAAATAATCTACACTATCAACAATAGCTGCTCCGTACAGTGAAGCAGTGCCGACGAGCGGGCAGCCGATCTTGTGGGCGATGGCAGCTTCAGCATTGCTGGGGAGCGAGGGTCCCTGGAAGGCCATGTACGAGGCCGGACCCGCCTTTACGCCCTGATCACCAAACGCCTTGGCCACACCATCCTGAAGCCTACAAAGCGTGCGCAACGTGAGGTTAGGTTAGCCTTGCCGAGGATCGAGCAGCAATCATGCGAAGAGGAAGCAGGCGCAGGGGCCTCGTACGATTGTGCGTTGAAGAGGCGAAGGTGCTGAATAGGTCGCAGCGGGTTGTTTTGGGTCCACGGATGGATGGACGTAAAATCGAGCGCGTCCACCAGCACTGCCACATCTTCCACCTTGGCTTCGGTATCGCGTTGTTCTGTGTGTCGTACGACACGTGATCAGATTGCGGTGCACCACGGTGAGATGCTTCATCCAGGTGGAGAGGAGAAGTGCATACCAGCGATGAGGGTATGGATAAGCGTGGTTACGCCGAGCACGCGGAGGAGACGCGCGACAAAGACCGATTCCTCGCAAGAGAGTCCCTCCAAGGCGTTCTTGTGCAGCACCACAACCCGCTGACCGTTGGCCAGTGTGCCCACCACGACCTCACCAAGCCGTGCTGTAGAAAACACGTCAGAATCGTAAAGCGGTTGAAGGGGAGGCGAAGAGCACAGAAACGTACAGGTGGGGCTGACAGAGGGGAAGTGAGGGATATCCCGGTAGGGGATGACGCGGGAGTCCTTGAGTCGCTTGACAAGACCCGCGCCGTGACTCGGCGCGAAGTAGAGGCCCACATCCGCCAACGAGCCTTCACCTACTCCAACAATAACAAGGGCGCAGAGAGACACGGGAGCAGAGACGCACAGCGGTCAGCTGCCAATTACAACTTATCCGGATGGGCACGCACGTACCCTTGCTGATGACGTAGTCGGCGGCGGCGTTGATTTGGGCGCCAGTGGCAGGGCCGACGGTGGCCTGCGGGAGAGAGGCAGTGAAGGTGGACTCAGGGTCCTCGTGCTTTCGCGGCAGGAAGGTGGCGTTGTAGGTGCTCTCGGGCTGGATTTCGGACTTGATGTCGCGAATGAACTCTTGCATGAAGTTGACAAAGCCCGGTCCGGCCACATCAGCCACCATTTGCACCTGAAGAAGGGCACACACACGACACACACCAGTCAGCAAGAGACGGTAACGTGGAAGAGGGAAGGCCTGAGCTATACGTGAGAATGGGTGATGGTCTCGGCAGCCATGCCGGCAGCGAGATTGGTGATAAGGGACATGGCGAACACCTCCATTCCCACGCTGCGAGCCGCAACCACCTCCGGGATAGTGCTCATGCCAAACGCGCTGCCGCCTACAGACACGCGACACGTGTGCATAGGCATCGGTCAGTTTATGATCGGCGCCGGTGAGGGACATACTAGAGGTACCCAGGGCACGGCCCGACTGAACTTCGGCCGGCGTTTCGTAGCACGGACCGCACACACTGACGTAGACGCCTTGCCACAGCTTGAGCTTAAGCTTCTCTGCCGTGCTCAGCGCCTTCTCTCGGAGGCGAGGGCTGATAGCCATTACGAGTGTCGCAGAAGCACCACCAAGCACGCAACGTTGAGGGTGAGAATCTGCTGTGGCCACCAACTGCCACACACGTGTGTGGCTCACGTTACCTGTAGAGCGTGGATAGATCCGGCCTACGCACGCCCAGCGTTCGATCCTCAAACGTCTCTGTGGTGTGAGTGAGTTAATAGCGGCACTGGTGACGACGGTGACGTCAAGGTGTGATCGTACCAGCGAGAGGATTGCGGTGGAACAGGTTGATGTGATCGGTGATCACCATCAAGCAGCCGGGCACCATTCCTTCGCCGCACCCGCCCGAGGCGTTGGTGGCGATGAGGATCTGGCAGCCAAGGGCCTTCATCAAACGCGCCGTGAAGGTCAACAGATACATGTTCTTGCCCTCGTACGCGTGGGATCGCCCGGCCAAGCAGAAGATCTGAGTGCGTGCGTGCGTGCAAGCGAGGTTAAACACGGAGCGGGAATAAGAGACACACACTGATGCTAGCTCGGAGGAACGCACCTTGAGTCCGCCGATCTTGCCCGAGGCCAGCCGACCAAAGTGTCCCTGCAGCGGCCAACAACAACATCGAGCGACGACGGTGTAAGGAACACGAGGCCGCAGAAACAACCACTTGTTGGCGGTGGACAACTAGACGTACCTTGACGGTGGTGGTGGGCATGTGGGGGATTTCAGCATAGGACAAGTCCTTGCGGTCTTCCAGGACGTCGATGAAGCCGTTCAGGCCGCTGCCCAGAACGAGGGCCACCTCAGCCTCGCCCAGCACTCCGCGGACAAAGTCAGCCGCTTCGCGCACTTCGTCGCCAAACCGTTGCGTCTGTGCGCCACGACCGGACACGGCCACATCCAACAAAATCGCGATCACGTGAGATGACAACCACAAATATACAAATAAATAAATTAATATCAGTTTTTACAAAAATGAGGCTTTATTGAGAGACGAGCGGGAGCTGAACTAGCGGGGGGGGGAAGGAAAGAGTGAGACGACCCCGCTTGGGGCAAAGGGCAATTTGGGCTATGCCATAAGATTAATAATGAAAGAAATCCGGTGATTTTGATTTTAATAAAATAAACACTGAAATATTTCTGTGAGGGGTGACGAAGAGGAAATCGAATTCTCCCGTACATCATACGGAGCGTCGGAGGAAGCGTGCTGCGTGGTCATGGTACAAGAAGAAGGGAAGAAGTGAAGAAGACCGGCCGGGTGAGGGAGTGCGATTGCTAAAGATCGAAAACAGCAGAACACTCACTGCACGTCTTTTTTTGACTGCAAAGGCGGGACGTATCACGCAATCTCCGGAATGTCCTGCTGTGCCATCAACACATAACAAGAATTCCAGCCACCGTTGTCTTTGGTTGCCTGTGGCCCCGGTGATCCCACGACAATCGGCGAGACGCCGTGCGTGCGTTTTCTGGTGG